>JASTWP010000142.1:0-219873 GCA_030770255.1 Temnothorax ravouxi
TATGAGAAATTTGACAGAATTGCTTTTATCAAATAGAATTAATTTGCGATTAGTTGAAGGAAATAAAAGAATAAACAAATCAGGTAAGTTTCAGACATGCACGTGTTACAGGTGTCCATCTGTAATTAACAAAAATATCGATGCCTGTAGATATCGGTACATATACAATTGCGAACAAGGGGCGGCGGTGTGGTCTAGTGGTAGAGCGCCAGACTCGTAATCTGAGGAGCCAGGTTCGAGTCCACTAGAGCCATGAATCATGGAAAAGTTTTTTTCCGAAAAAACCGCGTCCCTCCGTGCAAGATAGGCTCTTGTGCGGAGAAAACTGGGCTCCGTCTTTCGGAAAGAGACGTTAAGCCGTTGGTCCAAAGGGTTAAAGTGAGAGGAGAAGGGTAATATTGGTGGTAGATTGCGAACCCTGCGGGGATATGCAATAAATTACGAATTATATAGCATATAGCAATTGCGAACAACATTCAGTAAGACACGCGAATAAAAATAAATAACAAATTTTACAGTTAACGACTTATTAACATTAATCATGCTATATTGCAATTATGTTTTATGTTGAAATTGAAAAATATATACTAGGTGTACAACTAAAAGGGTTACAGATTATTATTTTTTTAAAAACTAAGCAAATTATTAAATTGTTGTTTTCTTTAGAAATAATAGTCCGTAACACTTTCAGCTTCATACCTTGTATATACTGTTTATAAGATTATAAGATATATTGTTTATAAGATTAAGATGCGTAACACACTACAAAAAGGCGTGATATCCGTACAAAATTACCTTTTTAAAAAAAAGGTAAAAGAGGCGCCAAGTACACGCATAGTAGTGTATATGTATTATGTTGTTACCTTGTTATGTTGTTACCTCGAAAAAAACAAAGTGGTAGTATTATACCTCCAAATAGCTTTACCCTGTACATACTGTTTATAAAATGCGTAATACTACAAAAAGGCGTGATATCCGTACAAAATTACCTTTTTTTAAAAAAAAGGTTAAAAAAAGGCGCCAAGTACACGCATAGTAGTGTATATGTTGTTAACATACCTCGAAAAAAATATAAGTAACAAGTGATAGACATAATCTTTATATCTCGAAAAATCTCGAAAAAATCTAAGCAGTAGTATCTTTATTTCCGAAAAATTATAACCCAAGTGATACACATCACAAAATTATGTTACCTTATCAAAAAGAAGAGTCGCGCTTCAAGTGATCTATTACAATTACACAAAAGAAACGATATCTCTTTAAATTACAGCGCCAATTACAGAGAGAACATATATATTGCCTCAAAAAATAATTGTTGCACTACTTTAAAAAATCTTTACATTGTGTCAATTAGAAAAGAATGTATGATAACAATTTTATAAGATTAAAAATTTTTATTTAAATTTTACAAGGGAATACAAGATATTTAAATACAAAGTTTACATGTGTATTTTTTAGTGGTCACAAAAAATTACAGAGGTAACAGTACAAAATAAAAATATTTTATTAAAATACTTAATCCAACGAGGGAATACAATTTGTATTTAAATACAAAGTTTATACATGTATTTTTCAATAGAATAAAAGATTTAATCACAAAGAATTACAGAGGTAACAGTACAAAATAAAAATATTTTATTAAAATACATAAATTTTTCTTGTAAAAATACTTGGCGCTGCTAGACCTCGAAATTTTAAATAAATAAGGACAACAATAAATAAAAATAATTCAGAGAAGAATGCGACGAGAGTAACAAAATGATTATCAGCGTGGTGTGTATGTGCGAGCGAGTGCAGATATGGGTGTGCGTGACAACGGCGAATAATGCGGCTTATAATTAAGTATAGGATAAGTTTATTTATTTATTTAAAATTTCGAGGTCTAGCAGCGCCAAGTATTTTTACAAGAAAAATTTATGTATTTTAATAAAATATTTTTATTTTGTACTGTTACCTCTGTAATTCTTTGTGATTAAATCTTTTATTCTATTGAAAAATACATGTATAAACTTTGTATTTAAATACAAATTGTATTCCCTCGTTGGATTAAGTATTTTAATAAAATTATTTTATACTGTCAAAAACCAGTTTTCCAAAAATAATTTCGATATGCATTATATATCGGCAATCGAATCATAATTCCTGCGACAGAATGCACATGGCCGATCCGCATCCCCGTTCGGCCGATCCACATCAGTTGCAACGGCAAGCATCCCTCATGACACTCCGTTCCTCGTCTACATGCATAAGCTATGCATGCGTGTTTATGCAAGTTGATTACCCGTCGCGCACAGCTGTCGGAGATTGTCCGATGGACAAAGGCACGAGGATTCGCCTCGTGGAAGATTTGTGTGAGTGATTGCGTGCCATTATGGCGCACATCCTGTACCGCGAAGGATACTCTTCTCGTCGGATCGATATTCCGAATCGATCGCGATTGTTACAAACGACATCAAATTACGCGGATTTATTGGCTTTAATCTGTTAATAAACGTATATAATAATTTTTTAAATTAGAATGACAATTTTATATTTATTTACGAAAAAGAAAGGGGATTTTCTGCACCAGTATAGACCCGAATTAATCATTAACAACGCGGAAATTGAATTAATATCGGACCAGAGCTTTGCGCTGTTATTATAAACTCGCTAATTTACAGTAAGTATTATCGATTTCCATCGTGCTCCTGCAGCGCTCGCATGTAAAATGCATCGTTCTTTATGCTCCCGACAACAAGCACGAGATTCACATCTCTAACATCGTAATTTAAACTCAGCTGTTGTTGACTTTGCGAAAGAAATTTATATCTTAATCGTTAAGGCATTAAAGTTAAGACACTCTGACATGACGCAGATTTATGTTCTCTCTGTATAATTCTGCGTAACGTATAAGTAGCAAGTTCTCTAATTACCTGAATAATACATAATGTTATGTAATTTTGCGCTAATATATAGATAGCACATGCATGCTTTAATTAAAAATTCAAATTACAGGCCGCATTTACTTGTACCTATTATTGTAACATTAATATTTACTTCATAGTACTGTATATATGCTTAATTAATCTTTACCAATCTCTCCTCTTGATACAGAATAATATAACACATTTTAAAGATTAAACAATATAAAATGCGTGAAAAATTAATTTTCTCCAATTTTAACGCAGTCAAACGGACACAAAGAACGCCTCTTAAGGTGGTTCGAAAGTAAACTAAAAGACTAGCCACATAAATAAAACTTTGGGAGGTTGTTCTTTAACATATAATAAACCATCTCTCAAAATTTGAGACCCTGTTGCCATGTAAATTATTGCAAACGAGCAATATAAAAAATCACTTTTTAACATAGCTCTTATGGGAGGTTATTGAATTTTTACCGGAAATGATATGATATCTTTTAAGAAAAACTAGAGATGTTAATAAAAAACTGATCACTGAAAGATGAAATCACAAGCTTTCCAGTGGTATATGAAAGGTTGTGTGTTGCCATGGATTTTTAAGAAATATTTGATCGAGAAAGTGATGACGCATGTGCGTGTCACGGAAGTAAAGTGTCAATGGACACGCTAAGAGGTTAGATACGCCAGCGTCGCCAGCGGGGAGACGGCGAGTCGGCTGCTAGGATCAAGACAACATTAATCAATCGACTTTTTATAATTGTTATAAATTTATAAACTACTTATAAAAATCAATGGGAACATTACCAATATTAATAATTTTTATTTAGATAAGATGTTTAGGAAAAATTATAATGTATTTTATCAAGTTTTATGTGAGTTGTATTATTGACTAACGATGTCACTTTAGAGCCACCTTAACTCTCTAAAAGTAAAGAAATTCACAAATGTATGGCAAAGCACACATCACACTCTTTCTTGAATTACTGTCTGTTATATCCGGACAATTTAGTTTTTATTTTAAATAACGTCTTTTGATTGTAACATTATCTCAATTCTATCGATTACCATCTCTTAAAATCTGATTCGATGTTTTACCACGGCTGCATTTTTTACTTTTTGAAATATTGCGTGATTTAACTTCAGTTCTTTTTATTTGTCAGTTAAATGTCATGTCTGTTTAAGTCATGTTACAAATTATGATCATTAACCGAAATTTCATTCTCTTCGTGTGAAATACACTACTTTTAGACCGTCCAATCTTGAAACACTCATCTATGAGGCTTTAACAGAGAGCGTGAGATTATTTTATTTTACTTGTAATTATAATGGAAGATAGCTCAAAGCAGAGCCGAAACATCTGATGTATAATTATGTATTTCATTAATAATAATTAATTAAAGATTGTTATAACGTGAATTTACACACTAATAATCGCACTCTCAATGTCCTTTTTGTCTTGTACTTGTTTGATCACGCTCGTTCGTTATAGTTATTACCGTATTTTATCGCGAAGAGATGTGTTACTCGGCGAACGTAACGCTCGCGCGCGCGGTGTGAACGATAAAGTCTTTTAATTTACTGAAAGCACACAAGCAGAGAGCTTAAGTAAGACAAAGTACGAGGTAAATCTCGCGAGCATACCGCGCCGCCGCGGCGCCGCAGCTCCTCCGCTTGCCTCTCGTCCCGACGTCGCAGATCCTCCGCATGCTGCGCCTCCTTCCGCGTTTGTTCTTCGCGCAGCTGCCGCACTTCTTCTATGACGGCCTGCAGAGCAGAGTTGCCATTTCCTGAGCCTGGTAGCATTCGGTCTCATGTAGAAGGGATGGAGTGGAGATGGCTCTCGTGAGTCACGTGACGGCCCGTGACGCACACAAGCCTCGTACCGTGTACGTGTGCGCTCGTGGCTTCGGGCAACGTCGTGCAATTCGTGCGAATAGATCGAGACAGACATATGACTGTCTGTCTCTTTCTTTTCTTCGTGCCGCTCGAGCGCGGCGCTGACGATACGTTCAATAAAGAAAGAGTTAACGAAATCCACATTATATAAGTAATTTGCTTTGAACAGTAAAAATATTTACTATACATATTCTTTGTACATAATACATATGTTTTATATACAGTATATAATAAAATTATAAAAATCCTAAAACAAGAAAAACAGGGTGCAAGTAGAAACTTGCACATGCTTCCTCATAGTTCCTAAGTGTGAAAGTAGAAATCTGCACATTGTTTACTTATAGTTCTTAAGTTTTTATTTTATTCGATGCATAATTATTAGTATTTATTTTATTTGTTTTGGCTTCCTCATAGAGGAAAATTTTCGTTACCGATGTTCTGGAAACCGATTTTTTAATTTTTCTAATTCTTACGGGTCTCTCTCTCTCTCTCTCTCTCTCTCTGTCTCTCGCTGTCTTTCGCTGTCTCTCTCTCTGTCTCTCTCTCTGTCTCTCTCTGTCTCTCTCTCTCATTAAAAAAATTAAAAAAAAAAAAACGGTTTCCAGAACATCGGTAACGAAGAACTATACACTCTATAGCACTCGCTGGAAAATTCTACCCCTATTTCATATACAATTTGTTAAGATTTGGTTAATTAGTTCTGAAGTTATAGAAATTTTGGTAAATTCGACACATTTCTATAACTCCAGAACTAATTAACCAAATCTTAACGAATTGTATATGAAATAGGGGTAAAATTTTCCGGAGAGTGCTATAGAATGTGTATTTTTTCGTTACCGATGTTCTGGAAACCGATTTTTTTAATTCTTCTAATTCTTACGGGTAAAAGAATAAAAAAAAAACGGTTTCCAGAACATCGGTAACGAAGAACTATACACTCTATATAGCACTCACCGAAAAATTCTACCTCTATTTCATATACAATTCGTTAAGATTTGGTTAATTAGTTCTGGAGTTATAAAAATTTTGGTAAATTTGACACATACACACATACACACATACATACACACATACAGACATTTTTTAAAATTACAATTTTTTGACGTTTCAAAACATTCTGAACACGTTCAGAGAAACAAAAAAAAAATTTTTTTTACGAAAACAAAGCTTCCTCTATAAGGAAGCAAAATAATGAGATGCCACTCTTGGCCAACGTGTACGTGTTGTTTAATGCCATATTAAATATATTTTAAAAACATTTTTTAATAAAAATTTGGAAATATTTTTTAATAAAAATAAAGTAATAATTTTTTAATAAGTAGAATAACTTTTTTTAAAATTAAGATCGATATTTATATCTCGTATTTATATTACATGTACAACGTACATGTTGTTGCTCGACGGAAACCGCGAGAAGGTGGTGGTCTCTTCCGTCATGAAGTTTAAACAATTGTTATTAATTAATAAAAAATTTAATTAGAAAATTTTATAATTGTAACGCACACAAATTATTGCACACAAATATATTCAAACATAATATTAATACAATATATACAATACAATACGACATATTACAATATAATACAATATATTAAACAAACAATTGTTTATACTTTCTATTCACTTGAGCTCTCCTAATATAAGATAAAAAGTAAAATAAAAAAAAAGTTATTGCAAATCGAAACTGAATAATGGATATAAGATTTTATTTACATCTTCAAATATTTTTTGTTATTTGTTTCTCTTTTGGACATTATTTTTAGTGCGTTGAAGACGAAGGACCAGCAACTTCATCTGCAGCATATAAAGTAAGACTACTTTTTCGTTTTTTATCATTTGCATATAATACATCGGACGACATTCGAGACAAATGTTCTTCAGTTACTTTCAAGTTGATAGCTGTTTCGCCCCTCGCCTTCAACGTTGATTTTATTACTCAATTAGCATTAACAGAGATGGCAGACAGTTTGTTGCGTTTCTTAGATTTTAAATCAGTTAAAATGGAAAACATTCTCTTTGGATCTGCATTGGAATTAGGGAGTGATCTAACAGCGCTTACAAGATTTGTCAAAGCGGGAAATTTATAACAGTAAGTACCATTTGATAATTGTCGCTGCAATATTTTTTTTCATGCATTGTCAAAGGTACCCTTTAATATATTTTCTTTTTCAGATTCACTGAACTCTCCTGGTAATTGTAACCACACTTTCTTTAACAATTCTTCGTCGAAGTCGCCAAGAGTTTTTGAAATAAAACAAATATTTTTTAAAGATTTTTCTCTATTATCGGATTGGAGACAGATAGTTGGAGTCGGATGTAAAACTTGCAGATTTTTCAAGAATTTATTTTTTATGGGCAACCTTTTATATATTTCTTCCGCAGCAGTGATATAAAATTGTATACAATTTTGTCGAACAATTATAACTATGTTCCGCATGATCTTCCTTAATTAAATTATTTAAGTATGTCTCGCAGTCAGATCCGAGGAAAATTTCATTTATATCTTTTTGAATATCTTTATGTGAAAAATTTACAATTGTGGTTACGTCTTCTAAATACTCTTTTTTAACAAAATTTTGACAGATTTGGGAGAGAAAGTCAACCGATTTTAACTGTAATAGATGAATTCTCGTTTCTGTCGATTAAAAGTATGCATTAAAAGAATTGAAATAATGTAAAATATATTTAAGGAAAAGGAAATACGCTTTTAATTCAACATTATCCATCATTGACAAAAGATATTCTGCAGATTTTGTCTTATCACTCACAACCATTTCTTGCAAGAAGTAACGAATGGTTTTCCATGAATGGAGAAGTCTTTCGACGCATGCGTGGTGAGACAACCAGCGTGTCTCTCACTTAATTTTAACATTTTAAGATGCTTGTCTTGGAAACACTCAGTAAATTCCTGAAAAATTGCTGAACGTTTTGGACTACCGTTAATGTAGTGAACAATTTTTTTCAAAAATTCATCGCAAAATGATGGAATTTTTGCACATGCAGCGTGCGCACTTAATGCAGCAGAATAGCATGGACATGGCATGGTTATGAGTCGCTTGCACCATTTTTCTAATTTTGTTTTAAAGGATGAGTGTTTTCCGGTCATAACTGATGCATTATCGCATGATAATGCAATTATATTTGAAAAAGGAATCTGTAGCTTCCACATTTCTGACTGAAATGCATGGAATAACTTCTCAGCACTCGAATCTCTTGCATCAATATTTATCAATTTCACTAATTGTGAGCGAATATCTAAAGTCTCAGGATCAACGTATCTAACAAAAAACGTCATCCATTTTTCATTACATATATCCGACGTTTCGTCTAACGAAAACAGAGAATTTTGTTCTCTGAAGTTTCTTTGCGAGTTGTTCAGTTTCAACCGTGCACAAAACATTTGAAAGAATCTTTCCCGAAACTTTCCCGCCCTTTAAAGGTTAACAAGCATCTTGACGTCTTGTTGATTGCCGTTGTGTCGCAGAGCTCTCCAAATAACTTGATTGTCCTCGTGTATCACGGTAACATTTTGCTGCTCGCTTAGTGCAGGTTCGTCGACATGCAGAATCCAAAAGTCACATTAAATTTATGCCAAATACAAGGTATCGAAGCGAGTAAATCAAATGATGATTTTGTTACGCAAGATAATGAATCTTTTCTGTCGGTTGATGAGCGTACAAAATCAGCGGAAATACAGTATGCCGCTTTAATTGCAGAAATTAATTTACCTCATCAGAAAAGTACCTCATGTAGAAAAGATTCTGAGGTTCTTTCAACACATAGGAAAAGATGCTATTGCGTTGAAAAATATGAAATGGGTCAAACAAAATGCACAAAGATTCTTTCGAATGTTTTGTGCCCGGTTGAAACTGAACAACTCGCAAAGAAACTTCAGAGAACAAAATTCTCTGTTTTCGTAGACGAAACGTCGGATATATGTAATGAAAAATGGATGACGTTTTTGTTAGATACGTTGATCCTGAGACTTTAGATATTCGTTCACAATTAGTGAAATTGATAAATATTGATGCAAGAGATTCGAGTGCTGAGAAGTTATTCCATGCATTTCAGTCAGAAATGTGGAAGCTACAGATTCCTTTTACAAATATAATTGCATTATCATGCGATAATGCATCAGTTATGACCGGAAAACACTCATCCTTTAAAACAAAATTGGAAAAAATGTGCAAGCAACTCATAACCATGCCATGTCCATGCCATTCTGCTGCATTAAGTGCGCACGCTGCATGTGCAAAAATCCCATCATTTTGCGATGAGTTTTTGAAAAAAATTGCTCACTACATTAACGGTAGTCCAAAACGTTCAGCAATTTTTCAGGAATTTACTGAGTGTTTCCAAGACAAGCATCTTAAAATATTAAAATTAAGTGAGACACGCTGGTTGTCTCACCACGCATGTGTCGAAAGACTTCTCTATTCATGGAAACCATTCGTTTATTCTTGCAAGAAATGGTTGTGAGTGATAAGACAAAATCTGCAGAATATCTTTTGTCAATGATGGATAACGTTGAATTAAAAGCGTATTTCCTTTTCCTGAAATATATCTTACATTATTTCAATTCTTTTAATGCATACTTTCAATCGACAGAAACGAGAATTCATTTATTACAGTTAAAATCGGTTGACTTTCTCTCCCAAATTTGTCAAAATTTTGTTAAAAAAGAGTATTTAGAAGACGTAATCACAATTGTGAATTTTTCACATAAAGATATTCAAAAAGATATAAATGAAATTTTCCTCGGATCCGACTGCGAGACATACTTAAATAATTTAATTAAGGAAGATCATGCGGACATAGTTATAATTGTCCGACAAAATTGTATACAATTTTATATCACTGCTGCGGAGGAAATATATAAAAGGTTGCCTATAAAAAATGAATTCTTGAAAAATCTGCAAGTTTTACATCCAACTATCTGTCTCCAATCCGATGATAGAGAAAAATCTTTAAAAAATATTTGTTTTATTTCAAAAACTTTTGGCGGCTTCGACGAAGAATTGTTAAAGAAAGAGTGGTTACAATTACCAGGAGAGTTCAGTGAATCTGAAAAAGAAAATATATTAAAGGGTACCTTTGACAATGCATGGAAAAAAATATTGCAGCGACAATTATCAAATGGTACTTACTGTTATAAATTTCCCGCTTTGACAAATCTTCTGAAGCGCTGTTAGATCACTTCCTAATTCCAATGCAGATCCAGAGAGAACGTTTTCCATTTTAACTGATTTAAAATGTAAAAAACGCAACAAACTGTCTGCCATCTCTGTTAATGCTAATAGCGTAATAAAATCAGCGTTGAAGGCGAGGGGCGAAACAGCTATCAACTTGAAAGTAACTAAAGAACATTTGTCTCGAATGTCGTCCCATATATTATATGAAAATTGTAAAAAACAAAAAAGTAGTCTTACTTTATATGCTGCAGATGAAGTTGCTGGTCCTTCGTCTTCAACGCACTAAAAATAATGTCCAAAAGAGAAACAAATAACAAAAAATATTTGAAGATGTAAATAAAATCTTATATCCATTATTCAGTTTCGATTTGCAATAACTTTTTTTTTTATTTTACTTTTTATCGTATATTAGGAAAGCTCAGTGAATAGAAAGTATAAACAATTGTTTGTTTAATATATTGTATTATATTGTAATATGTCGTATTGTATTGTATATATTGTATTAATATTATGTTTGAATATATTTGTGTGCAATAATTTGTGTGCGTTACAATTATAAAATTTTCTAATTAAATTTTTTATTAATTAATAACAATTGTTTAAACTTCATGACGGAAGAGACCACCACCTTCTTGCGGTTTCCGTCGAGCAACAACATGTACGTTGTACATATAATATAAATACGAGATATATAAATATCGATCTTAATTTTAAAAAAAGTTATTCTACTTATTAAAAAATTATTACTTCATTTTTATTAAAAAATGTTTTCAAAATTTTTATAAAAAAGTGTTTTTGAAATATATTTAATATGGCATTAAACAACACGTACACGTTAGCCAAGAGTGGCATTTCATTATTTTTTTTTTTAGGATTTTTATAATTTTATTATATACTGTATATAAAACATATATATTATGTACAAAGAATATGTATATCTAAATATTTTTACTGTTCAAAGCAAATTACTTATAATGTGGATTTTGTTAACTCTTTCTTTATTGAACGTATCGTCAGCGCCGCGCTCGAGCGGCGCGAAGAAAGAAAGAAACAGACAGTCATGTCTGTCTCGATCTATTCGCTCGAATTGCACGACGCACGTTGCCCGAAGCCACGAGCGCACACGTACACGGTACGAGGCTTGTGTGCGTCACGTGACTCACGAGAGCCATCCTTACTCCATCCCCTCTATACATGCGACCGAATGCTACCAGGCTCAGGAAATGGCAACTCTGCTGCAGAGTCGCCGCCAACGACGACACTTCCGGGACGTCCGGCTGCGGTGTCCCCGCTCGTGCCCGCTTCCTCGAGGAAGGCGCCGATGAGGCCATTCTGTGCGTCTGAATGAACGTCGTTCTCTCGTTCCGCGGTCGCTCGTCCGATCCCGAACAAGCCCCCAAAATTGTTGCGCTCGCCGAGTCCGCGCTCGCGTCTCACCGCTCGCACTCTCACTCACTCGCGCAACCGGCACTCGCGGTCGATGAAGCGACACAATGTTAGAAAAGAAAAGACTCGTTTATTAGAGCAAACAGATTTAAATACAGAATCGAGCTGTCACGTCCGGTCGGAGACGGAGGCTCAGAACAACAACAACGCAACGTCAATCAATAAATCAATAAACAGCTGGTCGTCAGGGACGATCTTCGTTCCGTTCGTGCAACGGGTGTCTCAGCGCGGGCGCAACAATATATACATTATATTACTATATACATTGTGGTTCCTGCCTATTTAGCTTAACCTACTTTTTCAATTAAGTACAAGTTTATCTTATTTCCATCTCCGGTGCTTTTTACTTTATTCTCATTGCATTATATACCTATCCTTTGTAATATATATTTTGTAGGAAAAACATTAAAAAAACCTAACCTACTTATCAGATTAACATTAAGTGCAATACAAAATTTGCAACACTTTTGATTCAAAATCTTAAGTTACTTATACTATATTGCTTTTTTATATATGTCTAATTTTTGGTAAGGCACTTCATATTTAAAGTGTTTTGGCATGTTATCAGCTCTAATCTGAGTTATATCTTTGGTTAGTTTATTATGTTCTAATTGTTTATTGTAGAATCTTTCCGCAATACTATAAATATAATCTCTTATATATGGTATTTCTGTTTGTTTATGTAGATCTTCTATTTTACAATATCTACCTTCATTTAGAATCAGTCTTAGGCACTTATTTTGTAATCTTTGTATAGGTAACAAATTCGTTTTAGCTGTTCCACACCATGCTGCCGCCGCATATGTGATTATCGGTCTTAATATCATCTTATATATTAACGCCTTGTTATTCTTGCTAACTGCAGAGCCTCTTACTAACAATGGATAAGGTTGTCGCATCACAAAGTATGTTTTTCTTAAAACTATATCGATATGTCTTTTATATGTCAACTTATGATCTAAATTTACTCCTTAGTATTTTACAATACTTTTACAATTTATTGCCTGGTTGATACTTTTATTGGTTGTATTATACGTGAATCCTTGATTTTTCTCGTAAAGACTATTACTTCTGTTTTTGCTGCGTTTAGTGTTATTTTCCATTTATCATAATATTTCTGTAACATATCTATGTGTATCTGTATCTGTTTGGCCGCAACTATAGCGCTAAAGAAGTGTGCGTACGACGCCGTATCATCCGCAAACATCGCTAAATTGGTGAGCCAACTGCCTTACGTGGTAGACTACTTCTTAATTTAATGTAAGTGTTACCGTACAAAACTACCTTTTTTAAAAAAAAGGTAAAAAAGGCGTCAAGTACACGCATAGTAGTGTATATGTTGTTACATCGAAAAAAGAGAAAATGGTAGTATTATACCTCGAAAAAATATAAGTAACAAGTGGTAGACATAATCTTTATATCTCGAAAAATCTCGAAAAAATCTAAGCAGTAGTATCTTTATTTCCGAAAAATTATAACCCAAGTGATACACATCACAAAATTATGTTACCTTATCAAAAAGAAGAGTCGCGCTTCAAGTGATCTATTACAATTACAAAAAAGAAAGGATATCTCTTTAAATTACAGCGCCAATTACAGAGAGAACGTATATATTGCTTCAAAAAATAATTGTTGCACTACTTTGGAAAATCTTTACATTGTGTCAATTAAAAAAAAATGTATGATAACAATTTTATAAAATTAAAAAATTTTATTTAAATTTTACAAAGAAATACAAGATATTTAAATACAAAGTTTACATGTGTATTTTTTAGTGGTCACAAAGAATTACAGAGGTAACAGTACAAAATAAAAATATTTTATTAAAATATCCAACAAGGGAATACAATTTGTATTTAAATACAAAGTTTATATATGTATTTTTTAATAGAATAAAAGATTTAATCACAAAGAATTACAGAGGTAACAGTACAAAATAAAAATATTTTATTAAAATACATAAATTTTTCTTGTAAAAATACTTGGCGCTGCTAGACCTTGAAATTTTAAATAAATAAGGACAACAATAAATAAAAATAATTCAGAGAAGAATGCGACGAGAGTAATAAAATGATTATCAGCGTGGTGTGTATGTGCGAGCGAGTGATATAGGTGTGCGTGACGACGGCGAATAATGCGGCTTATAATTAAGTATAGGATAAGTTTATTTATTTATTTAAAATTTCGAGGTCTAGCAGCGCCAAGTATCTATTTTTTTTCGATTTAAAAAAAAATTTTTTAAAAAATAATTTAGTCAGCACTTATAGTTAGCACATTGAAAATGTGCAAATTTTTGAATAAATACATTAACCAAATTCTTTTAAAATGGATTTTGTCCTTCAAATATTGACTAAAAAATAATCAAATACATATTAAAGCACTAATCATATATTGTAGTATATTTAAATAAAAATTATTATCGATTATTTGTTTATTAAATGATAAAGATATATGTTTTTTTTAATAAATAACAATGACTGTTGCCGATAAGCCTGAAAAAAAGATTTATATATATTTTTCAGCACGAATAAATAAAAGATGAAAATTAAAAAATCGAAAAAAAATAGATCCCGTCATTATCCCATTATAAATTTAGGCTTAAAGGTTGTGGAATTGATAAGTTTTTTACAAAAAATTTTGGAGAAAATTGGGTTCCCAGTCAAAATGTCTCTCCTAAATGATCTCATACAAAAAAGTCTCGGGAAAAATATCTCAGACCAAAATGTCTCAGTTCAAAAACATCTCAGTCCAAAGTGTCTCAGTTCAAAAATGTCTCAATCCAAAATGTCTCAGTTCAAAAATGTCTCAGTCTAAAATGTCTCAGTTCAAAAATATCTCAGTCCAAAATGTCTCAGTTCAAAAATATCTCAGTCCACGCTTTCCACGCGTAGAAAGTTGTAAATCCATATAGCACCTTGTCTCGGCGTGAAAAGTATATGCGTGGAGGCAGTAGGTTCCGCCCCCCCTGCGAGGGGCTCCACTATTGTTAAACTAGACACATAGTGTGCCCCCAAAGTACATGCGTGGGCTTTCCACGCGTAGAAAGTTGTAAATCCATATAGCACCTTGTCTCGGCGTGGAAAGTATATGCGTGGAGGCAGTAGGTTCCGCCCCCCTGCGGGGGGCTCCACTATTGTTAAACTAGACACATAGTGTGCCCCCAAAGTACATGCGTGGGCTTTCCACGCGTAGAAAGTTGTAAATCCATATAGCACCTTGTCTCGGCATGGAAAGTATATGCGTGGAGGCAGTAGGTTCCGCCCCCCTGCGGGGGGCTCCACTATTGTTAAACTAGACACATAGTGTGCCCTCAAAGTACATGCGTGGGCTTTCCACGCGTAGAAAGTTGTAAACCCATATAGCACCTTGTCTCGGCGTGGAAAGTATATGCGTGGAGGCAGTAGGTTCCGCCCCCCTGCGGGGGGCTCCACTATTGTTAAACTAGACACATAGTGTGCCCCCAAAGTACATGCGTGGGCTTTCCACGCGTAGAAAGTTGTAAATCCATATAGCACCTTGTCTCGGCGTGGAAAGTATATGCGTGGAGGCAGTAGGTTCCGCCCCCCTGCGGGGGGCTCCACTATTGTTAAACTAGACACATAGTGTGCCCCCAAAGTACATGCGTGGGCTTTCCACGCGTAGAAAGTTGTAAACCCATATAGCACCTTGTCTCGGCGTGAAAAGTATATGCGTGGAGGCAGTAGGTTCCGCCCCCCTGCGGGGGGCTCCACTATTGTTAAACTAGACACATAAAAATGATATTACATTTAATTAGTATCACATTAATGAACAGCCATACATTGATATTAAAATATTCCAGTGAAATGAATATAAAAATAATAATAATAATATAATAGATCAAACTAAATATAAAAATAAATAAATAAATAAACTGAGATATTTTTGAACTGAGACATTTTGGACTGAGATATTTTTGAACTGAGACATTTTGGACTGAGATATTTTTGAACTGAGACATTTTAGACTGAGACATTTTTGAATTGTGAGACATTTTGGACTGAGACATTTTTGAACTGAGACATTTTGGACTGAGATATTATAGACGAGATATTTTTGCTGAGATGTTTTGGGCTGAGATAAAATGAGGGGTCACCAGAAAATTGATCAGTACGTGTTTTTTGTAAATCAACAATTTGTGTCAAAAATTTGAAAATGTTATAGAAATACAGTTTGAAAAAATTGTTTGAATTTTTTATCAAAAGTGTGTTTAAAAAGAAAAATTTTGAAAAAAAACGTCCCATTTGGCCCATTTTTCGTAAAGTTATGGGCGTTAAAAATAAGTAACGTAATTTTTAAAAAATTGATATTTTGAAAACGGTTCAACAAAAAAATTTGAAAAAATTATGGAGGCCTCTTTCAACCAATACTATAACATAAAAAATTTTCAAAAAAATCGGAGATGCAAAAGCCAAATAGTGTCCGATTTGGCGTGGAACGCCCCATATGTAGGTATAACCCCAGCGCAAATATATAATTTTTCAAAAATTATCTTAAGAAACAAATTCAGTTTAAAAAGAGTAATAAAATAATAATGTTATATTTAAATGTTTAAAAAATTTTTTTTAATGTATGAAGAATTAAAATTGTTTTTCGTTGATCGAAATAACCTTGAAGAGTTTTCAATTTATTTACGCCTTGATGTTTCTTTTCTATCGAAATCCCGACTAGGTTTTAAAATAAATATAATCTTTATTTTAATAATCGCTACCTTGATCAAGTCCCATCAAGGCCCTTATTGGGTTTCCTTATTCAGGCCACACATTAATTGAGCTACCCAAAACTGATATCGCCCTACTGGGACCTAGCCTGGCAATAATGTGGAAATCCTTATTAGGGAACACACGTTTAAGCCCTTAAAGGCCCCGAAGCTTATTAAGGTTGCCTTAACAATTTTCCACACGGGATATGAATGAATTAATATAATGTATCGATAAAATAGAACGTATTTATAAACGGCGTCACTATAAGATAACACGCAATGACAAAGATATTCTTTGACGAATAAAATGTCAATATATGTATATATGTATATCAACACAGACGCGCACGCATGCACATACGCACACGTACAAACAGATAATCTTGAAAAATGTGGTTTTTTAATCGCTGCTGATATTGTAAGGTATTAAAAGTATTATAGATTAGATATTTCATAAATCACATTATCTTTTTAAGAAAAATCAGTATATTATTAGCCTTTTAAGGAATAAAAGTAAATTTTAAGCTGTGTAATATAATTTATTTGTTTTCATATTAAAGTAGTGACATGTTTCGGCTCTCAAAATAAGAATATTTCTTTGGAAATAAGGTAAAAATTTAAAATACTTAATTTATTTACATAATAATTTTATTATTTTATGATATTTTACGAATAAATACTTTTGAAAACTAATAGTCGGCTTGTCATCAAGATATTTTGTCCAAAAATCTTTTTTATGAGTTTATATCAATCTTAATATAATTTTTAAGTAATTTATTACAAATTCTTTAAATATAGGATATTTATTATTTAAAAAGAGTTACAATTGAGAAAAGATAATACTATATAATACATGTAAAAAATTAATATATGAAACATCTTAATTATATAAAAATATTGATATGCTGTATATGTCACATGATATGCTGTATATGTCACTAAACAAATTACAATTGTACAATTTTTTAATCAGTAATATCTAAAATTATATATGTATTGTACGTATATTGTACGTTAAATATAAGATAAATATAGTATATAAGATCGATAGCGCCATTTTTTTACATGTTTTAATTTATCGAGTCAATTTCTGTCTAATCTCTAAAAAAATTAAATTTTTATTAATTTCTCGTGCATTAAGAGTAACGTTAAATAACTTTAGAACAATACATTATTTATACATTATATACAAAGCGTTGTAAAATGCCTATAATAAATAATATTTAAAAAAAACCTAAATTAATAATATAAATTAAAAAAACCTAAATTTAATAATATCTCTAGTTGTAACTCCTCAATTGCATGCTCGTTTACATGAAAAGATGTTATTTTATCCTTATTCAAAGAAATCTTGAAATCTTGATCTTGTCAAAGAAATAATTTTATCTTAAGTGTGTTCGCAATGCAATCGTAAAAACTCGCTTAGTGTTTAAACATTTTTTGAAAATCGGATTTATAAGTCTTCATCTCTTCGTCAACGGGTGTAGAGTAATAACAACTAGTGTTATAAAATTGAATTTAACTAACATTTATTACGACATCGTATGTCGATAGTTATAACTGCAGATATTACTAAACCCAATTAGTAACGTGTAAACTTAATCGTATGCCCTAAACTGATTCGTTTTCAAAATACAGGCTTTCACAAAGTTGTGAAAAAAATATTAAAATTTCGAAAATCTGGAAAACGTTTAACGATATTTTATTCAAATTTAGTATCCGTACATACGGTATTAAGAACCATCTTTCAGTATCGATAAAACATTTTCAGATCAATATATTAAGTTTTCTTAATGAGAAATGGTACGCCACTGTTCTATTCTAAGTTTAACAATTTTTTAAAATTTCTGAATTAAAACTCTACAAAAACTGCCTCCAGTGTTTTTTTAAACAATGCGTAGCTTTTGAAATAAGGTAAAAATTGAAATTAAAAATTGTAAATACATCATGTGTATCAATACTAGTCAATATCGGTACTTTTTTTTTTTATCTGTTTATTGCACACCATATAAACTGTCGGGATTACATATCTTTCCAATAAACACGAAAAATTCTTATGAACTAGGATACAATCAGTCTGGCCCCGCTTGGGCTCTCGCAATCGAATACATATATTAATCTTTGGTAGTAGAAAAAGAACGATATCTTATTATGTTGCACTTAAGTCTAGTGTGTTCCGTAACTCAGTTTGAAAATTTGCTAGAAAAAGGTGATTAAAAAACTAGCTATTTGTCAATATCGGTACTAGACTACTGAAAAATGGTTCTTAGTACATGTACGCATACCAAATTTGAATAAAATATCTTTAAACGGTTTCTTTCAAAATTATTTTTTTTACAATTAACTTTGACACTCTGTATTTAAAAAACAAAGTAATTTAGAACATATGTTTATATATATATATAGGATTTTTTTTCTAAAATAAGCCACGAAACATCTTCAATTTTTTGTACTTACTTAAAAAACACTCTGTATATTTTTACTACGTAATGTACGTATGTATGTACATCAAATCCGGCGAACAACTGAAATTGAGTCGAGCAGCTGATTTGTCGTCCATGTTTTCCGTCGCTCACACCCGAGCCGAACGGTAGTGAAGGTGACCGAAGACGCAATGAGAAGTTGGAGCGACTAGGAGCGACTGATCGGCGATGGCGGAGTAACGAGCGAGGCGAAAATTGCCGAAGTGTTCCGGCGCGAAAGCCGTTACCTGTCTCATGTCTGTCCTGTCTGTCGATCTCGGTCAGTCGCGAAACGACAGTTCGCGCAGTTAGTCGTGGATTTTTAGTGAATTTGTTGATTTATCGCGCACGAACGCAATAACTACACCGCATTTCTCGTTTTTGCGATAATCCGCATGATAATTACAATCGCGGACCATCGTACGGCGTGTTATCGTGTCGTGTAATCGTTGCGTAATCAACAGAGAGATAAAACGGTGAGGACTATTTAGCACGGTTGTTTCCGTGAGATCTTTCTGTATCGCCGGAAATGCGCGTGGCCATTTAAAAACTATTCGTTGCAATCGCGTTTATTACCGGAGCAACGAGTGGTGTGAACTGTGAAATTTATGGTGATCAAGTCCAATATTTTGGAGTCATCTACTTGATATGACAGCAATACGATTTTGATTTTAAGGTAAGATTATATAGAATTTTGTTTAAGGGAACACACATTTGAAAAATCTTGCTATCATCAAGAAGAATTCAATGCATTATACTGGAAACAATAATGGTGTACTGTATTGAATATACACTATATACTGTACTGTATTGACTATATAAAGAAATGTGATATTTCCTTGCAGTTACAAAGATAAATATTATTTTCTGATATAAAATGCACTATACTGGAAACAATAATGGTGTACTGTATTGAATATACACTATATACTGTACTGTATTATACTATATAAAGAAATGTGATACTTCCTTGCAATTACAAAGATAAATATTATTTTCTGATATAAAATCCATACATAGTTATTTTTTTGCAATTGATTACGGCAAACATCGTTTCTATAATGTTACGTTGGATAAAAAAATTACGCAGGGGAATTATTGGGAATGTGATTACGTTTCGCATGAAATGTTTCAAACATCTCGAGACGTAAGCATATATTTTCGAAGAAGACATATTGTGATCCTATACGTAAAATAAACACTTTGGCATAGTTTATACTTTATTCAAACTAATTGTCGTGTCAAAAATAGCAACAAATGAAACTTGCGAATTGTTTGAGCAGTATATTATAAAATTAACGTTATTCTAATTATTATATTTTTTCAATTTTTTAATATTTTATTATTGATTTCTCATTAAAAGTAACGAGCAGTTTTATTCTTTGGTATATTCCGAAAATATTTAAAAATGATTGCATATCTATTATTTACATCTTTTGCAGGATGTAGTATTGAAATTATCATATTAAGATATTTGTCTCATAATCGTATATATAAAAAAAATTATGTCTAATTAGTTTTACGCAATACTATTTCAGTAATAAATAAAGCATTACTTTCGTAATAATATTTAAATAATATATAAAATATAAATATAATTACTTTTATAATATAATATTATTGTATTATGAAAATAATTATGTACTTATTTTATATTTATTTTACACAATTTGTATAAATAATAGATTTAGGATAATGTGAAAAGATATGAAGAGTACAGAAGCATTCTAGCTAGATAAAAATTAATACAATTGTGTAAACTGATAGGAATTTTTAGATATCTACGTATCGCAGATCGACATCAGAAAACTTGTCCCAATTTATTCCATCATAAATAGTCTACAAAAGTGTTATCAATCATTTTGATTTGATCACCTTGGCAATTTTTGGATTAGAATTTGATCGATCATATAATACGTTAATGTTCATAGACTCTAGTAGTCTAAAATTTTTTTATTACACTATTATACTGCTTTCTTTAGCAAGTATATTACGAATATTTGTATTTAATATTACAATGCCGATATGTATATATGTATAAACGATTATGTCGTACATTTTGTGATTATGTTTATGTATTGCGTCCGATGTTCCGATATTTACCTCGTCATTCGATGATTAGGTATACGGTTCGACCTTTCGAACGATCTTTTTTGCAGCAAATCTGTGAATTCTTAAATACATATACATATACACGTATCTATACATATATACACCCGCATTCTTTAATATACGCTATACCTATCTTCAAACCTTGAGTAATGTTTTCATAAGGATTTTATTTACATTGATGACTTATAATAAATATTCACAATATTTTCCACTTTTAATGAAGTTTTCTACGTTTTGCAGAGTGCAATAGTAATAGCGACTTTATATCATTACATTTTATCGCAAGTACAATATTTAGAAACATATTTTGAAAAATATTGCAAATTTATGATATGATACACCCAATTTATGATATACTGAGAGAGAAAAAAATAGTTGCAGTTACTACATTTTCACTATAGCGTATAGTTATTTTCGGTGCCAACTACATTTTTATAGTTATTTTTACAATGTGAATTATAGCTACATACTACATTATTGTCATAGCTTTAACATGCATTTATTCAACCATAACATGGTTTTATACACTAGAACCTGTGATTTATGCACCAGTAAGTTGCACTATAAATATGATAAAAATAATCATAATAAAAAAATCTATACATATAAGATTTTTTTTTTTAATATTATAGCAATATAACTATAAAAATAAGAACCTTAACCATAATTATTTTACTATGCAATTATAGTCGTAAATACCAAATAATTTTTTTTTAGTGTACGCTTTAATTTACAAATTTTTAAAATAATGAGAAAGTGAGAGAGAGAGAGAGAGAGAGGAGGGGGAAAGAGAAAGTAAAGGAACAGGTAAGAAAAGATTAAAAATGATGCAAAGTAATTAAAAATCACTATTTTTATAATATACATCATATTAAGATATTTACACACTATATTATTTAATAGTTAAGTTATCTGATAGAAATTGAGTGCGATTCACTTGGCGCTCCAAACGCTCTTGGAAACATTTTATCCTTGTTGTTTATCAAATGTTAAACAAGGACAAAATGATGCTCTGAAGCGTTTAAAGCGTCTAGCGGATCGCACCCTATATGTATATCATGGTTGCATTCACGATTGACATGAAAAAGATTTCCGCGAATCTTTCTTGCGCCACAATACTCACAATCACTTATAGTGACGTCACGTGCCGATTTATACAGCGTGATATCGCTTATCGGCGTTGTGTATCTTCATATTTAAACTACGATTTTACGACTGACAAACAAGCGCCTGTCTTCTCTCAACGAGAAGATCTCGTTACGTCCTTTTTACCATAATCTCATCGCGCGCCGTTAGGAAAACGGTTGTAATCAATTTTAATTGCACGTTCCCTCGGCTTCGACTTCCGTTGCGCGAACTCCGCAAGGATGCCGACATTATGCGTTTTTATTGCAAGATGATTAACAAACCAGTCTTTTATCGAGTACCGTATATAATCGTTATTTCGATCTTTGAAAATTATAATGATCTAATATCAATGTCTTTAAACTTGGCAAGATTACTTTTCTGTCTTTTGCTATATATAGCAGGTGTGTTTTAAAATTGCCTTCTTAACTACAATTTTGCAATTAACTAGTATTAAAAAATGCTATCACAAACCAAAGTTTTTCTCCATAATAATCCAGATATTATCCTTACCAGAGCCGACAAAGGGAACATAACTGTAGCCATGAACTCTCTCGATTACATAAATGGGATGGAGTTGCTTCTATCAGATACGAACACGTACACCAGAGTCAACAAAGATCCTATTCCTTCCCTCACAAGAACTGTAAGAGCATTGCTCACTAGATGGAAGAATTTGAATTTTATTACTTCTGCTACTTATAAGTTTCTCTACGTTAGTGATGGAGTACTTCCGAGAGCCTATGGACTTCCGAAAATCCACAAACAAAACAATCCGTTAAGAATTATAGTTTCATCCATCGACGGTCCTTTACACAATTTAGCCAGATTCTTACACAACATAATTTCTTCGAGCATTCCTAAAGCCAATAGCCACATTAAAGACAGTTTTCAACTAGTTGATAGTTTGAACGGGTCAAACTTGGATGACAATTACACTCTTGTTTCCCTTGACGTTGTTTCGCTTTTTACAAACGTTCCTTCGGATTTGGCTATTGATAGCATTTGTAATAGATGGGAACATCTTTCAGAAAACTGTGGCATTCCCAAAGATGAATTCGTTCTTGCTGTACGAATCATTCTCGACTCGACCTTTTTCAGATTTAATAACATCATATATAAACAGAATTTCGGATCTCCCATGGGCTCTCCTTTGTCTCCGGTCCTCGCGGATCTAGTTTTACAAGACATTGAGACGAGGGCGATTAGAACTCTTAATTTTTCTTTACCGTTTTCCTACAGATACGTGGATGACATTGCGATGGCCATCCCTTACGATATGGTCGATTTTACCTTACAAACTTTTAACTCGTTCCATCCACGTTTACAATTTACTATAGAGGTTGGTAACAAAACACTGAATTTTTTAGATACTACCATTATTAACAACAATGGGCTGATCGAATTTGATTGGTACCATAAGCCTACCTTTTCGGGCCGTTACTTAAATTACAATTCTTGTCACCCCTCGTCTCAAAAGCGTGGTACCATCATAGGACTTATCGACCGAGCTTTTTTATTATCCCATCCGAAATTCCACGAGAAAAACTTAGAACTTATCGTTAGCATCCTTCTGAACAATGATTACCCTTTAGACTTTATATTTAACACTATTCACGAACGTCTTAAATGTCTCTTTTTTAAACAAACTAAAAAACAAAATCCGAACAATACTGATGACGACACTGCTTCTAAAAAATGGTTTACCGTTCCGTTTTTGCCGTCAATTTCCATCAAATTTAAAGATATTTTTAGAGGATCTAATACGCACCTATCATACTACAGTGTTAATAAATTAAGTAAATTAATCAAAGTTCAGAAGGATGCTCTTCCGACTTTTGCATCAAGTAATGTGGTCTACAAGATCTCTTGCCGTGATTGCGACGCATCATACGTGGGTCAAACTGGTAGACAACTAAAAACCAGAATATCTGAACATCGTAACCACATTAATAGAAATAGTTCTGCCCACTCCGTGATCACTGATCACAGAATTCAGAATAACCATGAATTCGATTGGGACGGCGTCGAGATATTGGATCACGAGAGAATTCATTACAAGCGACTTATCTCGGAAGTTCTATACATTAGACAACAGCGCCATAGTTTGAATTTACAGTCAGATACCGATTGCTTACACCACGCATACTTGCCTATCATAAATAATGCTTAACCTTTGGTTTCCCTTTTCGGTTGGTTACTCTGTATAATCACGTTTGCGGACCTGCTTGCTTGTGACCGTTCTCATTTCGTATCCAACCGACACTTGTGTGACTGCGATATTCTCGCTTCTATATCGAGATGTGCGTTTCTCTATATTCACACCGGTTTGCTGCGTATTTTTGACTGTTCCGAGATGTGCGATTCTTTGTATCCGCAACGTTTTGCTACGACTTTTTATTGTAATTTTGACTGCTGCAGAACTTGAGGTGAGCTCTCTCCTTTTCTTTTTCTTTTTCGTTCCTTCAACGATTGAATAACTTAATGTCTTTTCCGTTTCTCAGTGGAAATGTCCACCATAATCGAGTGTACCAGCTCGTTTATCACGACATCTCTCCAGGAAGGGAGGTTGCTGCCTCGAGCTCTGCAGGAATGATCCTTATTCTGTTAATAAAGCTGAAGATGGCTCAAAGGAGGAGCCGAAACGTTCTTTTGTAAATACAAGTTATAATTGTTATTGCGCACCACGATCCGCGCTCGACTCGCATCGCCGTTTGTTTATATAGTATTAAAAAATTTGTTATATACAATACCAGATTAAATATTTGAGAAATAAATTATTTATTAAAATAATTAATAGAGTTTGTAAAAAATGAATTACTATTTATTTGAAAATTAATAATTAGTGAAAAATAATTATTAATTTTTTCAATAATAAATAATTAGTCAAGTAAAAAAATTAGTCAAGTAAATAATTAGTCAAGTAAAAAAAATATATAGATATATATTATATACAAAACATTAACATAATTGTTTTTTTAAACCAGTACGTTTAACTGCAATAATTAAATTATATTAAACCAATTAATAATTTTAAAATAAGTAATTTACTTGAGACTATAAATATTCATTATTTAAAAAATTAATAATTATTTATTTTTCACTAATTATTAATTTTTAAATAAGTAGATAGTAATTCATTTTTGACAATATTAATTATTTTAATAAAAAAAAATTTATTTTTACTAATTACCAATTTACAAAACAAATTAATTTATTTTCACCTAAATACTAATTTTCAAGTAACTAGAAATTTTTTTCTGCACTGAGAAACCTATTTGGTTGGAGTAACCAAATTTTGGTTGACAAAACATAGTTATTTGTATGATATAAAGACCCTCAATATAAAATATAGATTAGCATAGGCTGTAAGGGTCACACGCGGATCCAGGTGCGTTTTTATATTATGCTTTATTCATTAAATTAGCAAATTCCAAACGTTTCGACTCCTATCCGAGCCATCCTCAGTGGTATAATATCAAGAGACACGGTAGTGTCTCGCGCCAAGTACACGCGGAGCGAGACCGACCGTGACTCTTTTACGCGAAGCGACGGGTTGCGAGTACCCGAGATGTTGAGATCTCGATAACGAGTGAACGGATCAAGTTCTAAGTAGGCTTGATCGATAGTTGGGGTAAAAATAAGGGGGGTACCTCCTATATAATTTTCCGCTACGTGCCCTACGAGCGGAGATATTGCGACGCAAAGTCCAAATGTGAAAATTTTTTATTAAGATACTTCTCCTAACGCCGATCTGTGTGATATGATATATATATCAGAGAGCGTCACTTTCACTTTTTCGACACTGGCGGCGCAGGTATCGCCAGTTTCGATATCGCGCGCGTATTTCGAACGATCTAGTAGGTAAATTATTAAAGGTCGATAGACTTATCGGTTAGAAGGAAGATTTTTATTTAGCTAAATTAAGTATATATATAATATATATTGATTCTTATGAATGAAGCTTGAATTCGATGTTTAGGTATCCCAGGTTGCCGATGACGAGGTACAGATAGTGCGCTTCATAGTCTTCGGTGTCCAGGTGTAATAATACGTTGAATTCGATGTCTACGTGTTCCAGGTTGCCGATGACGAGGTCCACATAGTGCGCTCCGTAGTTTTCGGTGTCTACGTGTATTAATACCTTGAATTCGATGTCCACGTGTTCCAGGTTGCCGATGACGGGATCCAGATAGTGCGCTTCATAGTTTTCGGTGTCCAGGTGTAATCGTACGTTGAATACGAGGTTTAGGTGTCCCAGGTTGCCGATGACGATGTCTAGATAGTGAGCTTCGTAGTTTTCGGTGTCTACGTGTATTAATACCTTGAATTCGATTTCTAGGTGTCCCAGGTTGCCGATGACGAGGTCCACATAGTGCGCTTCGTAGTTTTCGGTGTCCATGTGTAATAATACGTTGAATTCGATGTCTACGTGCTCTAGGTTGCCGATGACGAGGTCCACATAGTGCGCTCCGTAGTTTTCGGTGTCTACGTATATTAATACCTTGAATTCGATGTCCACGTGTCCCAGGTTGCCGATGACGATGTCTAGATAGTGAGCTCCGTAGTTTTCGGTGTCCAGGTGTAATAATACGTTGACTGCGATGTCTAGGTGTCCCAGGTTGCCGATGACGGGATCCAGATAGTGCGCTTCATAGTTTTCGGTGTCCAGGTGTAATAATACGTTGAATTCGATGTCTACGTGTTCCAGGTTGCCGATGACGAGGTCCACATAGTGCGCTCTGTAGTTTTCGGTGTCTACGTGTATTAATTCCTTAAATTCGATGTCCACGTGTCCCAGGTTGCCGATGACGGAATCCACATAGTGCGCTCCGTAATTTTGGTGTCTAGGTTATAATAACTTTAAATCCGAATGTAGGACACGTAGATATTGAATTCGAGGTATTAATACACGTAGACACTGAAAACTACGGAGCGCACTATGTGGACCTCGTCATCGGCAACGTGAGACACCTAGACATCGAATTCAACGTATTATTACACCTGGACACCGAAAACTATGAAGCGCACTATTTGGAACCCGTCATCGGCAACCTGGGATACCTAGACATCAAATTCAAGCTTGATTCATAAGAATCGACTTAAAAATTCCCTAGCGGCAGAACTAAAACTATGTCATGACATAATAAAAATTCGCTGAATTAAAATTATGTCTAGACATAATAAAAATTGGACGAATTAAAATTATGTCTAGACATAATAAAAATTGGATGAATTAAAATTATGTTTTGACATAATAAAAATTGGATGAATATAAGTAGCAAGTGGTAGACATAATCTTTATATCTCAAAAAATCTCGAAAAAATCTAAGCAGTAGTATCTTTATTTCCGAAAAATTATAACCCAAGTGATACACATCACACAATTATGTTACCTTATCAAAAAGAAGAGTCGCGCTTTAAGTGATCTATTTTACAATTACAAAAAAGAAATTATATCTCTCTAAATTACAGCGCCAATTACAGAGAGAACATATATATTGCCTCAAAAAATAATACATTGTGTCAATTAGAAAAGAATGTATGATCAAGAGACACTGTAGTGTCTCGCGCCAAGTACACGCGGAGCGAAACCGACCGTGACTCTTTTTTACGCGACGCGACGAGTTGCGAGTACTCGAGATGTTGAGATCTCGATAACGTCGAGTGAACGGATCAAGTTCTAAGTAGGCTTGATCAATAGCTTAGGGTCCAATTAGGGGGGGGTTTCTCTTATAATATTCCGCTATGTGCCCTACGAGCGGAGATATTGCGACGCAAAGTCCAAATTTGAAAATTTATTTTTAAGATACTTCTACTACTACTAACTACTTCTACGTTGATTTATTGGCTGGAATCGCGTCCTTTTCACTTTTTCGACACTGGCGGCGCAGGTATCGCCAGTTTCGATATCGCGCGCGTATTTCGAACGATCTAGTAGGTAAATTATTAAAGGTCGATAAACTTATCGGTCAGAAGAAAGATTTCTATTTAGTTAAATTAAGTATATATATAATATATATTGATTCTTATGAATCAAGCTTGAATTCGATGTTTAGGTATCCCAGGTTGCCGATGACGAGATACAGATAGTGCGCTTCATAGTTTTCGGTGTCCAGGTGTAATAATACGTTGAATTCGATGTCTACGTGTTCCAGGTTGCCGATGACGAGGTCCACATAGTGCGCTTCGTAGTTTTCGGTGTCCATGTGTAATAATACGTTGAATTCGATGTCTACGTGTTCCAGGTTGCCGATGACGGGATCCAGATAGTGCGCTTCATAGTTTTCGGTGTCCAGGTGTAATCGTACGTTGAATGCGACGTCTAGGTGTCCCAGGTTGCCGATGACGATGTCTAGATAGTGAGCTCCGTAGTTTTCGGTGTCTACGTGTATTAATACCTTGAATTCGATTTCTAGGTGTCCCAGGTTGCCGATGACGAGGTCCACATAGTGCGCTTCGTAGTTTTCGGTGTCCATGTGTAATAATACGTTGAATTCGATGTCTACGTGCTCTAGGTTGCCGATGACGAGGTCCACATAGTGCGCTCCGTAGTTTTCGGTGTCTACGTATATTAATACCTTGAATTCGATGTCCACGTGTCCCAGGTTGCCGATGACGATGTCTAAATAGTGCGCTCCGTAGTTTTCGGTGTTCACGTGTATTAATACCTTAAATTCGATGTCCACGTGTCCCAGGTTGCCGATGACGATGTCTAGATAGTGAGCTCCGTAGTTTTCGGTGTCCAGGTGTAATAATACGTTGAGTGCGATGTCTAGGTGTCCCAGGTTGCCGATGACGGGATCCAGATAGTGCGCTTCATAGTTTTCGGTGTCCAGGTGTAATAATACGTTGAATTCGATGTCTACGTGTTCCAGGTTGCCGATGACGAGGTCCACATAGTGCGCTCCGTAGTTTTCGGTGTCTACGTGTATTAATACCTTGAATTCGATGTCCACGTGTCCCAGGTTGCCGATGACGGGATCCAGATAGTGCGCTTCATAGTTTTCGGTGTCCAGGTGTAATCGTACGTTGAATTCGATGTCTAGGTGTCCCAAGTTGCCGATGACGAGGTCCACATAGTGCGCTCCGTAGTTTTCGGTGTCTATGTGTATTAATACCTTGAATTCGATGTCCACGTGTCCCAGGTTGCCGATGACGGGATCCAGATAGTGCGCTTCATAGTTTTCGATGTCCAGGTGTAATCGTACGTTGAATGCAATGTCTAGGTGTCCCAGGTTGCCGATGACGATGTCCAGATCAGTGATCGGCAAAAATTCTGTTTTTAGTAATGATATCGGCGATTATTTGTAATTAATCAAAAATAAAAAATTTTAATGTTTTTAATTTTAATTAACAAAAAAATTGGTAATTAATAAAATACTAAGCTCTAAATTTAAAAAAATTATTAATTTAAAAATGTAATACTATGTTTGAAAAATTGATAAATAATCAGAAATATATTGCTTATATTTGAAAAATTGACAATTATATAAAATAAATTGTCAATTTTTAAAAAAATTACTTATTTGGGAAAAAATATTTTTAATTTTTTGAAAAATTAGTAATTTTTAAAAAGTAATTTTTTTTTAATTATTAGAAAATATATTACTAATTTTTTAGAAAATCAGCATTTATTAATTTGTAAAGTATTCATTTTTAAAAGTATATTAGTTGCAGTAAAAAAGAAACGATGACGTTAACTATACTAAATAATTTTTTATACTGAAAATTTGTGTCTTTTGGGAAAATTTGCAATTACTAGATGAACTATAATTCGACGATGGTCTCTTGCTCTCTTTTAATATTATTTTATTTTTTTTAATATTAATATATAAGTAATAGTAATATAAGTAATATAAGTAATAGTTAATAAATTATTGTCGTAAGTCAAATATGTACACATTTATTGCCGTGTTGACTGATTTAATGATAACTGTGTGATAATATAAATATAATTTTTTAATCATTGACTTTGCTTTATTTAGTACTTCTGAATATAAAATTTAAACTTCGAATACATTCATACATTTACAAAAATTGTATGTGGAAGGAAAATTTAAGAACAACAGCTTTATACTCATTAATACTCATATGTTTATGCTTGTTTTTGCCAAAACAACTTGTTTCAGAGTCAAGGATAAAAAATTATTTTTATTTAATTGTTAATTTTTTGAAAAATTAGAAAATATTTTTATTTAATTATTAATTTTTTGAAAAATTAGAAAATATTTAGATTTAATTATTAATTTTTTAAAAAATTAGAAATTATTTTTATTTAATTATTTATTTTTGAAAAATTAGTTTTAATTTTTGATTTATTATTAAATTTTCTAAGAATTAAAAAATAATGTTAAAACAATAATTTTTGTAAAAATAATCTTTTTTTAAAATTAATTACAAATTTTTAGGTAAATAAAAATAAGTTGAAAAAAATTTTTTATTTTTTTGGCAATTAATATTGTATTTTGGCTTATTAATAATTGCTTTGACATTGAAAAATAAATAATGAAAATTTTTTTTTTGCCGATCACTGGTCCAGATAGTGCGCTTCATAGTTTTCGGTGTCCAGGTGTAATCGTACGTTGAATTCGATGTCTAGGTGTCCCAAGTTGCCGATGACGAGGTCCACATAGTGCGCTCCGTAGTTTTCGGTGTCTATGTGTATTAATACCTTGAATTCGATGTCCACGTGTCCCAGGTTGCCGATGACGGGATCCAGATAGTGCGCTTCATAGTTTTCGATGTCTAGGTGTAATCGTACGTTGAATGCAATGTCTAGGTGTCCCAGGTTGCCGATGACGATGTCTAGATAGTGAGCTCCGTAGTTTTCGGTGTCCAGGTGTAATAATACGTTGAATGCGATGTCTAGGTGTCCCAGTTTGCCGATGACGATGTCTAGATAATGAGCTCGGTAGTTTTCGGTGTCTACGTGTATTAATACCTTGAATTCGATTTCTAGGTGTCCCAGGTTGCCGATGACGATGTCTAGATAGTGAGCTCCGTAGTTTTCGGTGTCTACGTGTATTAATTCCTTAAATTTGATGTCCACGTGTCCCAGGTTGCCGATGACGGGATCCACATAGTGCGCTCCGTAGTTTTTGGTGACTAGGTGTATTAATAACTTTAAATCCGAATGTAGGACACGTAAATATCAAATTTGAGGTATTAATACGAATCATGAAGAATTACACAGAGGTAACAGTACAAAATACAAATATTTTATTAAAATATTTAAACCCAACAAGGGAATACAAGGTATTTAAATACAAAGTTTATATATGTATTTTAAAAGATTTAATCGCATCGCAAAGAATTACAGAGGTAACAGTACAAAAAATAAAAATATTTTATTCAAATACATAAATTTTTCTTGTCAAAAAACTTGGCGCTGCTAGAGAGAGAAAGAGAGAGAGAGAGAGACACCTTTTATCCTATACTTAATCATAAGCCGCATTATTCGAGAGAAAGAGAGACCTTTTACAAATGTAAATATTACTTATTCTATACTTATTCTATACTTAATTTTAATCGCTTTAAAAATATAAACTTATCCTATACTTAATCATAAGCCGCATTATTCACCGTCACACACACACACACACACACACACACACACACACACACACACACACACATCACCCACATTCACTCGCTCGCACATACACACCAGGCTGACCTAATTTTGAGGTCTAGCAGCGCCAAGTTTTTTGACAAGAAAAATTTATGTATTTGAATAAAATATTTTTATTTTTTGTACTGTTACCTCTGTAATTCTTTGCGATGCGATTAAATCTTTTAAAATGCATATATATATACTTTGTATTTAAATACCTTGTATTCCCTTGTTGGGTTTAAATATTTTAATAAAATATTTGTATTTTGTACTGTTACCTCTGTGTAATTCTTTATGATTCAATCTTTTATTCTAATTGAAGAAAAGCAGTGTGGTAATATTATACCCCGATCTCGAAAAATGTTCTCTGTAATTGGCGCTGTAATTTAAAAAGAGATATCATTTCTTTTTTGTAATTGTAAAATAATTACTTGAGTAATAATTTTTTAGAAATAAAAATACTACTGCTTAGGTTTTTTCGAGATTTTTGGAGATACAAAGATTACGTCTACCACTTGTTACTTCGGTTTTTTCGAGATAAAGATACTACTGCTTAGGTTTTTTCGAGATTTTTCGAGATACATACAAAGATTACGTCTACCACTTGTTACTTCGGTTTTTTCGAGGTAAAGATACTACTGCTTAGGTTTTTTCGAGATTTTTCGAAATACAAAAATTACGTCTATCACTTGTTACTTAGATTTTTGTGAGGTATAATACTACCACTGTTTTTTTTTCGAGGTAACAACATACACACTACTATGCGTGTACTTGGCGTCTTTCTTTACCTTTTTTTTAAAAAAGGTAATTTTGTACATTACAAAATACGTTGTTCTCCTTCAACATGGTGAGTTTACTGTTTTCAAATTAACAGAAACTTAGTGAGACTACAAGGTCCAAATCTGTAACGTAATTAACAATTACAACCTTGTCTCAATTAAAATCTAGAATAACTCACCGAGTAGTCTGGAGAATAAATACATTGCAGTCAAATAAATAAAAATAAAAATAAAATAGAATAAAAGGCAAAGGAAATGGTCTGTACAAAGAGATCTATACAGAGAGATCTCGTCGATACGACGCACGCACAGCGAAAGACTGAATCGGTAACACGGACAGTGACGAGTCTTATGACAAACTTAAGCAATAACAAATGGAAAACATGTAGGTCAAAACAAAAGAAATAATAAATAATATACAGTGGTCGATAATAAATACAAAAATAAATAGTCAGGAATGTCTTAAGACAAACGTTAATCCATATAAATTTAAACTTGAAATTATAAAGTCAACGGTAAAAGGCGTCATGGGCATGGTTTACAATTTATCCAAGATAGAAACGTATGCGTGGTGCAAAAACTCTGTATCGGCCTGAGAGTTCAAACCGTTTTTTTGCAACTTAATATGTAACATTTCTGATACCAATCGCTTTGCTAAAGACTTTTCCTTGTCCAGTATTTCCACGTTGTCCCAATCAAAATCATGATTAAAATTTAATCTATGTTCCGTAATTACGGATTGATTTGCCGTATTTCTACGGATATGATTACGGTGTTCTGTAATTCTCGTTTTGAGTTGTCTTAAAGTTTGACCAACGTAAGTCGCGTCACAATTTTTGCATGGAATTCTATACACAACGTTTTTATTTGATTGGGTAGGAAGTGCATCTTTCTGGATTTTGGTGAAATTCTTTAGTTTATTTAAACTATAGAATGACAAATTAACATTCTGATCCGAGACCACATTTTTAAATTTCTCCGATATAATGGGAACGTATGGCACGGTAAACCAATCGCACCGGCTTTCTTCGCTTGCGGATGGAGATTCATCGCGTGTTAATTGTTCGCGTGTTAATTGTGTCAAATATGAATGTCAATGGGTAGTCATTACGTAACAAGGTGTCTACTATGAATTTAATATTTTTTTTATGGTATCGGGGGTGAGATAATAGAAATGCCCTATCGACCATGCTCATAACCGTGCCCTTTTTCTGGGAAACAGGGTGTTGCGACAAAAAATTAAGGTAATGCTTAAGTTTGTCATAAGACTCGTCACTGTCCGTGTTACCGATTTAGTCTTTCGCTGTGCGTCGTATCGACGAGATCTCTCCGTATAGATCTCTTTGTACAGACCATTTCCTTTGCCTTTTATTCTATTTTATTTTTATTTTTATTTATTTGACTGCGATGTATTTATTCTCCAGACTACTCGGTGAGTTATTCTAGATTTTAATTGAGACAAGGTTGTAATTGTTAATTACGTTACAGATTTGGACCTTGTAGTCTCACTAAGTTTTTGTTAATTTGAAAACAGTAAACTCACCATGTTGAAGGAGAACAACGTATTTTGTAATATTATACCACTGAGGATGGCTCGGATAGGAGTCGAAACGTTTGGAATTTACTAATTTAATGAATAAAGCATGATATTAAAACGCACCTGGATCCGCGTGTGACCCTTACAGCCTATGCTAATCTATATAGTTATTTGTGTAACAAGTGCGGGAAGTTGAAAACTGAACACGAGTGCGGAGTGGACGCACGAGCCGAAGGCGAGTGCGATCACCCGCACGCGTGTCCAATTTTCAACCCGCACGTGTTACACACACCATTTTATATTACAAGTGCGTCTAAAGTTTAAAGAAGGACTTGCGGGGGATTCAGCGGGGCGAAGCCCTCCTGAGTTGGGAGAAATGGTCACATACGGGGGGTTCGGGGGGGGGGGGGGAGCCAAGCCTCTCCGAGTCGAAAGTGGGCGCAGGGTACCGTCTATGATAAAAGCAACGTAGGAGCAAATAGATGAGAAATATATTTAGTATCGGTCATGATTCATGATTAATATATCCTGCAAAAGAAAGAAAGCTTTGTACGTTTTTTGTAAGGCATAAAAAGAAATTAGATTCATATATTTTTTTACATTTTAACATTTTTATATTTTTAGATTTTTAACATTTTATATTTATATATTACAAGTAAAGAAAGTACCTACTAAATTAATTTTTTTTCAGTGGTTATTGTTATGTTTGAACAGTTTATCAGTATGATTGGATTATTTTTTGTGTTAGATGTAGTTAATATTCTATTGAGACTGTCTATATTGTGTTTATTTGTATGTATCATTGCGGTATTTGCATCTAATGTAGTGTTAATATTTATAGGTTTTGAGTTTTTTTTATTTTGCATGGGATTGTTGAATGTTGATGAATGTGAAGTTGAAGAGCTGGGATTAATTGATTGTGTAATTTGGTTGTATAATTTTTTTTGTTATTGATAGAGTCCTTAATGTATCCTTCAGCAACTGTATTGGATTTCCAGCCACCGTGTCGTTTTAATGTTGTTATGTCCGCTCCAGAGTCTGCTAGCAGCGTGGCAGAAGTGCGACAAAAGGTGTGGCCAGTATAAAAATGAGGATTTGCTAATTGTAGATATGATGCGATAATTGTTGGAATCTTTCCGAATTTGTTGATTTCAACTGGTTGTTTAGTGCACTTTCTATTTTGATAAAAATCTTGAGGTTTGGACGTTTTTTGGTCTCAAATTTATATATTTTTTAGATATAGTGTAGAATTCATCGGTGATTATAAAAGATCTTGGTTTGTAAGTTTTTGTAGTTGGAAATTTTACGAGCAAGATAGTTTCTTTGTCTTCGATGTCATTAACTTTTATATTGGTGAGTTCCTCTCTTCTGCATGCACCACAAATTCCAAATATCATAGCTACCTGTAAATAATTTAGTATATATGTAAAGATTGTATAAAATTTTTTATTAATGTAAAAGTTTATGTTTGTATTTGATACATATTACTTTTATAAGTAAATATTTTTGGTCATTAACTTCGTTGAGAAATTTTTGAATTTGTTCTGATGTACTTTTGATTTTTTTGGTGTATATCCTTGTGACTGTCTCTTCAGGAATGGAATGAGTCTATCATATTTATTAATATTAATATTGTTGTTAATATTTAGAGTCGTTTTGAGCATTGAGTAAGTTGCCCATAAGGTGGATGGCTTATGTGTTTTTGATAATTCTGTGAGATATGTTAATATTGTGTTTTCTGAGTGATTTCGTTTTTTTTTTAGTAATTGTCCACTGTATAAACTTGTTATATGTATTTGTATATTTTTCTTTGGATTTTGAAGGTAAGAAATTTTTTATCGTGTTTTTTGCAATTTGTGCTATCTCTGGAGGTGTTAGTTGATCGTCGCTATCGGTTTCTGGTATGATGTTTTTGTCATTCATTTTTTATTTTTTTTTAGTAATTTGTTGCAAATTCTTTTTTATTTTTTTTTTTACTTTACTGTGTATGTTCACAATGACTTTACTATGTACGTTTCAGTTATTTAGGAAGGTTATTATGTCTGAGTATCGCTGTGGTAATTCGCGGAGTGTTTACGCGCGCCACGAGATGTCGTTAAGAAGATGTGAGAAATAAAAGAGTGGAAAAGATATACAGAATAATTGAGGAATAAGGAGAGTGTCGGAAATGAGTTTTGCGGGAATAAGAGACTGTGCGGGAATAAGATTATTACCGCACTGTTTCGAGTGAAAAATTTTTCGTGTGTGGAATTGGCTATTTGTCGCACAAAAAACACGTGTGTGTGTGTGTGTGCGCGCGCGCGCGCGTGTGCGTGCACGTGTGCGTGCGCGTGTGCGTGTGTGTGTGTGTGACTATTTAAAAACGGGCTGAGTGCGATAAATATGGTTTAAACAGAATAATAAATTTATTTTGCCAGTGAATAGAATAACAATTAAAGTAATTTAAATCGACCGTAACTGGCAATATATAACGTCTTTTACCGATATGAACATTGAAAAACCGTGAGCCAACTTTTTGTCAGATTCGCACAGCACATTTTCAGATCATCATCGAGACATTATTAATTTCGACCATAAGTTTTTGGTCAGTTAATGTAATTTCTAAATTAGATAGTTTAAATTTTTATTGCGAAAAAATATTACCCTAGCCAGGGTTCGAACCTGGAACCTCCCGTATACCGTGCGGGTGTCGTGCCAATTCGACCACTGGGGCTGTGGTAATATTTATCGCAATAACAACTATAAGATGGAGCACCGATACTTCAGTCTACGGTGTATAATAAACAGAATAATAAATTTATTTCGCCAGTGAATAGAATATTTTTTCGCAATAAAAATTTAAACTATCTAATTTAGAAATTACATTAACTGACCAAAAACTTATGGTCGAAATTAATAATGTCTCGATGATGATCTGAAAATGTGCTGTGCGAATCTGACAAAAAGTCGGCTCACGGTTTTTCAATGTTCATATCGGTAAAAGACGTTATATATTGCCAGTTACGGTCGATTTAAATTACTTTAATTGTTATTCTATTCACTGGCGAAATAAATTTATTATTCTGTTTATTATACACCGTAGACTGAAGTATCGGTGCTCCATCTTATAGTTGTTATTGCGATAAATATTACCACAGCCCCAGTGGTCGAATTGGCACGACACCCGCACGGTATACGGGAGGTTCCAGGTTCGAACCCTGGCTGGGGTAATATTTTTTCGCAATAAAAATTTAAACTATCTAATTTAGAAATTACATTAACTGACCAAAAACTTATGGTCGAAATTAATAATGTCTCGATGATGATCTGAAAATGTGCTGTGCGAATCTGACAAAAAGTTGGCTCACGGTTTTTCAATGTTCATATCGGTAAAAGACGTTATATATTGCCAGTTACGGTCGATTTAAATTACTTTAATTTAAATATGGTTTAATGCCAAAATCGCGCAAATTAACTTTTATCTTTAATACCTACTGCTCTCCCTTATGTATGCCTCACTGTATTCGAATCTTTCATTGCTCGAAGCAGTGCCGCAACTCATCAGCTGACAACTCTTTCAGCACGTCTGTTGTTTTCGATTTCATCTCGTCAACGGACTGAAAATGAATTTCCTTTAACGCGCTTTTCACTTTAAGAAATAGACAGAAGTTGCACGATGCTAAAATTCGGTAAATACGGAGGATGCTAAAGCACTAGAAAGAGTGTATCGGTTAGAAATTGCCTGACGGAAATGGCGCATTGTCATGGTAGTAGTTGTTATAAGCCGATTCTGCCCCGGGAGCGCCGAGGGGGGGTGCGGGAGGGGGGGTACGGGAAATCCCCGGGGGGGTGAAGGGAAGGGGTGAAGGGGCGGGGTATCGGGTTACACAAGGGTATCAGATTTCGCGGGGGGGTGAGGGGGAGGGGTGAGGGGCGGGGTATTGGGTTACACAAGGGTATCGGATTTCGCGGGGGGGGGTGAGGGAGAGGGGTGAGGGGCGGGGTATCGGGTTACACAAGGATATCGGATTACGAGGGGGTGAGGGGGAAGGGTGGTATCGGATTTCAAGGATATTGGATTACGAGGGGGTGAGGGGGAGGGGGGTGACCTTGGCATACCCCCGGGGTGATTCACCGGGGGTGACTCACCGTGATGACTCACCGGGGATGACTCAGCCGCGCCGCGGGTCCGTTCCGCCGCCGCCGCCGCCGCGGGTCCGCGCGGGGGGTCCGCGTTCGCGTTCACGGTCGCGTTCGCGTACGCGGTTTGCGTAGGCAATCAGCGCCTCATCCGCGAGGGGAAATCGGGCCCCCATTAGGCGGAACAGGTCCTCCCGCGCGCGGCCGGGCGCGGATATCGTGCCCCATAACGGAAGCCGGGGAGCGGGAGCAGCGCCTTCAAACACCTCTATAGCATCTTCAAACTGGGGAGCATCGGGCTCCCCCAAAATTTCACTGTCTTCTATGTTTTTAGATACACGAGGTTCGCGCGGAGACATCACAAAAAATTTAGTTTAATCACCAAAAAAAAAACACGTTCATACACAAAGAATTTATAAAAAAAAAAAAAAATGTATGTGTAACACTTTGCGCGGACTCGACGAGCGGCCCCGGGCTTGACGTCGTGTTTTCGTACTGAGGAGCTGGAGTTACAAGATATCGTAAAGTAATCATGTAAGATTAAAAGGCTATATATTGCATGATTACAGTCCGTCTTGCAACTCCAACATTAATTTTGGTTCGGTTTAATGAGGGGAGTCCCATAACCGCGACCCTCCATCTCAACAATCACACAGAGCGATTAACTACGTCGCCAAAAGTAACGGTGGAGTTGCAAGACGTAAAAGTAATCATGCAATATTCAGCCTTTTAATCTTACGTGATTTAGTTACATATATCGTAACTCCACCATTAATTTTGGCGAGGGGGAACTCCACGACCGCGATCCTCCATCTCACAATCACAAAACAAAGGCGATTAACCGCGTCGCCAATCCCGAAAATTATATCCGCGCGAACGGCACGTTTAAACACGCTCGCAACCACAATGGAACTGAACGCAAAGACGGTTGAAGAAGTCGCCAGAGAAAAATTATTATGGCGGTGTATAAAACTGATAGTCGCAATACGTATCGCGCTACAAAGGCGAGACAAAGACGAGCGCCGACGTCCACCGGATCATCGACGCCTCGCTTCTAATCTAAGTTATGATATGTGATATTTTGAATGTAAATTCACGCAGCCGATGCTCCGGCGGACGTAGCATATACGGCTCGAATAGAAATGCGTGCGAGGAAAATATAGTTGGATTTATACTTAAAAAACAATCCATCTACGCAGTACGTGAAAAGACAAAGGAAAAAATGACGTCATCGGGACGATAATCGACCCGATAACACATCGAACCTGTCGGGACATGTTCATTGTAAACAATATTTTTCTAGGAAAAGGGGGTGTTATCGCGTAGACTAAACAAATTCGCGCTATTTTTAAGACGTAGTACGCGAGACAAAGGAAAAGATCTTTCAAAAAAATCAGTTGGAGTAAGAGAGAGAGCAAAGGGTATATAATGAGGGATGAAGCGCGTCGAGCCGCAGTAGCCAGATTTTTTTAGAGTGATACATCGATTGAAGAGTATCGCGGTTTCTTCGTTATTGCATTATCATGTGCGAGTGCTCTGTAAAAGAGAATCTTATATCACTCAATCGCAACGATGTTCGTCCTGCTGTCGAGGCCTTCGGACATTCGCGATTTTAGCGCCGAACAGTTACAATTCGTGCCGAAAACCGTTCTGCTGCAAATGTGCGGCGATCACATTTACTACGTGTGGGACAAGCTTCCGGAGCATATAAAGGCGGATTTGGAGGTGCAGACTTATCGTCGCTGTGACGAACATTACAACCAACCGTGGCAGCGAACGCACATCGACGGTCCCGCTCCGATGATTAAAGATTGCGCCGAATGTCAACGAAACAAACATTAGCTTTCGCGACGTGAACAATTTGGTTTTTCACAACAGTGAGCAAGAAGAAACGGTGCTTGTCTTTGTGCTAAATAGATAAAACATGGAGCAATTGGAGCAAACCGAACGCGATATGTTGGAGCTGTCCGACCAAGTCGCTACTTTGGGTGAATATTTCACATGGGCGCTGCAATGCGTGGAATTCATCGAGCAGCTCGAGACACGAGCTCGTGACTTTCGTAGTAGTGCCAAACGTCCGCGGCTCTCGATCGGGCAGAGGCAATCGTTGGTTGCCAGAATAGCGCGACTCGAGGGTGCGAAGTCGCGATTGGAAAGACAATTTATACATAGCGGTGGCGATTACGCGAACGCCGGTAACAGTGGCGACACGCGCGCGGCAGAACTCGTATGGCGAGAAATCAACGCCGCGTTCAAAACGCAGATAATGACCGGTGCGGTAATTAATATAGACCATATAGAACCGCGACAGTTTTTGGAAGACGCCTGCAGCGTAGTGTGCAAGCGAGTGCGAGACATTATAAAAGAACATAACTACGTCAAAGTGAACACCTCGTTCAACGGAGAGTTTGTGGCGGGTGATAAACGTGACAATAAGAGTATATGTACACATAACAAAGAACTGTGTAGTACATCGCACTTGCGCGAGTGGTACGAGCGGCATGTTATCGAGCCCACATTAGCGAAACTCGAGGAGTTCCAGGAACGCGACAGTGGGTGGGCGTTGACTCGAATCCTAAATTTGACAGTGAATGTCAACAAGTACAATCCTTTGCGCGCGGGGTGTCACCTGGAATTATCTAAAGACATTAAAACGAAGCATGCGGTGATCAATGTGCTGTCTATGGACAATGCATGTTTTGCGTGGTCAGTGGTAGCCGCCTTGCATCCAGCTGAAAGACATTCGGAACGGGAATCATCGTACCCGCATTATTCAACGGTTTTGAATGTACAAGACATTGAATTCCCAATGACGTTGAGGCAAATTAAACAATTCGAACAACTCAACGATATATCCGTCAACGTCTATACCATCGAGGGAAAGAAGACGTCAAACGTTCTTCCAATACAGCTTACCGACCACACCAGTGATAAACACGTGAATCTGCTGTACGTGCAGGACCCGCGAGACAACAATGTCGGACATTTCGCGTGGATTAAGCATCTATCCCGCCTTGTGAGCTCGCAAATTAATAAACATGGACACACAAAGTACATTTGTGATCGGTAGATATTTTTTAATAATATATTATATATCATTTTATATTTTGTGTAAAAAATTTTATAAAAATTGTATTTTTTTTTGCAGATGTCTTCACTACTTTAGTTCGAGCGACAAGTTGCAGTCTCACACCGAGGACTGCCGAAAGGTAAACGACTGCGCTATCAGACTACCGAGCGAGGACAACAAGTGGCTCAGCTTCAAGAACCACAGCAGGAAAGAGCGACTTCCTTTCGTGGTGTACGCCGATCTGGAATGTGTGCTGCAGAAGACACAACCGGATACGGAACACGCGTCATACGCCTATCAACATCATCGAGTATGTAGTATAGCATACTACGTACAGTGCTCGTACGACGACTCATTATCAGCGTATCGATTTCGTCGCGATAACGACTGCGTCGCGTGGTTCGTCGAGGAACTCAAAGGATTGGCGCATCGCGTAAAGAACATCTTGTCCAACATTGTAGACATGGTAGACCTAACGCGAGACGAGTGGGAGACATATCACAGCGCGGCGAAATGTCATATATGCGAACAACCATTCACGCCAAATGATAATCGTGTGCGCGATCATTGCCACCTAACTGGACGTTACAGAGGTCCGGCACACTCGACGTGCAATCTGAATTATAAGGATTCTCACTTCATCCCAGTAATATTCCACAATCTGTCGGGCTACGACGCGCATTTCATTATCAAGGAGATAGCTGCCGCGTTCGAAGGCAGTATTGATGTACTGCCTATAACAAAAGAAAAATACATCTCATTTACTAAACATGTGAAAGACACCGCGGAAAAATCTGATTTACGCAATGATATAAAACTAAGATTCATCGACTCGTACAAATTTCTGAGCGCGAGTCTCGCAAAATTGACATCCTTTCTAGATAATGATAAATTAAAAATTATACGTTTAAATTTTTACACGTTATCCGACGACGATTTCAAATTATTGACGCGAAAAGGTGTCTTTCCATACGAATACGTGGACAGCGTCGAAAAGCTGGACGATACGTGTTTACCGCCGCGCGATTTATTTTACAGTTCCTTGACCGGTGACACCGTATCCGAGAGCGATTACGCGCACGCCGCGAACGTATGGCAGCGATTCTCCATTCGAACCCTGGGCGAATACAGCGATCTATACCTGAAAACCGATGTATTGCTGTTGGCCGACGTGTTTGAAAATTTTCGCGACAGCTGCGTCGCGAGTTACGGACTTGATCCAGCGTACTATTACACTTTACCAGGCTTTACGTGGGACGCCATGTTGAAACATACACGTGTCAATTTCGAACTGTTGACAAACATTGACATGGTTATGTTTATCGAACGTGGTATTCGCGGCGGCCTGAGTCAATGTTCCGGCAGATACGCGCAGGCCAACAACAAGTACATGCAGTCGTACGATTCATCGAAACCGACGTCGTACCTAATGTACTTCGATGTCAACAACTTGTACGGCTGGGCGATGTGTAAGCCATTACCTTACGCGGAGTTTCGATGGGTCGAAGACGTTTCGAATTTCGACTTTAGCGCGATCGCTGAGGATTCGCCTACGGGTTATATTCTCGAGGTCGATCTCGAGTATCCGCAGGATAAACATGACGCGCACACTGACCTACCGTTCTGTCCGACGCGCGATAAACCGCCCGGCAAACGGCAGGACAAACTTCTCGCCACGCTGCACGATAAGAAGCGTTATGTCATCCATTATCGCAATCTGCAGCAGTGCACGCGCCATGGTCTTCGCGTCACTAAAACACATCGCGTATTACAATTTGCTCAATCTGAGTGGCTCCGCGCTTACATTGAACTCAATACAAAATTTAGAACATTGGCTAAAAATGAGTTTGAAAAAAATTTATATAAATTAATGAATAACGCAGTTTTCGGGAAAACGATGGAGAATGTACGAAACCACGTCGATGTAAAATTATTGACGAAGTGGGACGGACGATACGGCGCGGAAGCAATGATCGCGCGACCAAATTTCCACAGCAGGAGCGTATTTTCGGAAAATCTGATAGCTATTGAACTGCGCAAACTCGAGGTGAAATTCGACAAACCGATCTACGTCGGTATGTGCATCCTCGACTTGTCGAAGGTGTGTCTATACGAATTTCACCACGAGTACATGTCTCCCCTGTACCGCGACTCGTGTAGAATTATGTACACCGACACGGACAGTTTGATTTATCATATCGAGTGCGACGATGCGTATAAGAACATGAAACATGATATAGTCAGGTTCGACACGAGTGACTACGCGGTAGATAACGTGTACGGTATGCCTCTCGTCAATAAAAAAGTGCCGGGTCTGATGAAGGACGAAAACAATGGTGCCATTATGACCGAATTCGTTGGACTTAGGGCAAAAATGTACGCCTTGCGAGTCGATGGCAAAAAAGACTGTAAAAAAGCAAAAGGTGTCAAAAGCAACGTCATCGCGCGCACCATCACATTTGACGACTACACGCGGTGTCTGAACGATGAGATCGAAATGACTCGACCGCAGTCGTGCATACGATCGAAAATGCACGAAGTGTACACTATCAGCGAGACGAAGATCGCTCTGAGTCCGTACGACGATAAGCGATATATCGTGCCGAATTCGATCGATACGTTGCCTTGGGGCCATTATCGCATACCTTTATATGATAAGGAACAGTGAAAATTCATGTATGTATGTATGCAATGTATGTATGTATGTATATATATATATATATATATGTATGTAGTATAACGTGGTTCCGGAAAGAACAGTGCGTTTTCTGAGGCCTCGTCCCAGAGTGCTGTGACGACCCCCCCCCCCGGGGTTTTAGTCGGTAAAAGTCCGACATAACCGTCTGACCTCTCTCCGGAGGCTGGAGGTATCCTAGGAGGATTTCCCCGGGTCAAAAAAAAAAAAAATGTGTGTAGTATACATTTATGTGATCTAACTGCTGCAAGAAATTCTTTAAGATTGTGACAATATATGTAAAACTTTTTGATTTTTTCACTTCACATTGTAAACGGGGACAATGTTCGCTATGGAAAAAATAGAGAGTAGAATGGGTATGTATGCGTCCGATTCCGATTCCGATGACTCGCAGTACAACAGAGCGTCTCCACCACCGATCTTATTTACTGATGGGACGGACCCGAAAAATTGCTGGAATCAGGAGATAAAGGAGGACGCTCGCTGGAATCTGACGACGTACTCTCTGCGAAGGGCGATCGGAAATCCATGTGTGCGGGAAGAACTGTGGATACGAACAATAGCAGCTGGCAGTAATAGAGCGACACGGTATATGAGTGGTGTTGGGATAAGAATTCCAAAGAGATTTCGTTACACGAGCGAAGCTGACGAACATGCGTTTTGCAATAAACTTTGGAATCGGTGGAATAGAGTTAAGTTCGAAATACCTAAAAACAATGAAGGTGATTACGCCGTATGGCCGGAACGCTATCGCTTGAGTGCTATACGAGCACGGAATGCATTGTGCGAAATGAATGAAGATTTCTTCGATGAAGGATCATTGTAATCATACATTTTATATATTTTATAATATAATCAATCATATAATCAATCATAAATATAATCAATTTATTAAATAAAACTTTTTTTTTTCATTATTGCCATTTAATATCTCCCTAAACATTTTTTATTCTCGCTTGAGTGTTATACGAGCTGCATCGCGCGAAATGAAAATTTGTATGATAAAGGATTAATATAATTACACATTTATGTAAATTATAATATAATCATTTATTTAATAAAAAATTTTTTTTTATACAATATTTCTATTTATTATCTCCCTAAGCATTTTATTCCTAAAGTACGGCATGTCAGTCTGCGTGAATGTAATTTCTTTACATGCACAGACGTACTTGGCGAACATGCAGGAGAACACGCCACAATCGCTGCCGTTCGTCTGTTGCGGAATGTTCTTTGCGGACTGACATTTCCAGTCACTCATATCATAATATTGTTTCTTTTTATCGAGACTTTCATCTTGTAAATATAGTTTTAACGCAGCCAGACATTTTGAATTATTGCTGCCCATACTGTTGTAATAAACAATCGTCTTATCGCGAAAATCTATTATTGCCATACACCAGTGAACGTTCAAATGTATAGGCACAACCACAAGATCCTGCGCAAATATGTCCACCTTCCTAGTCCATCGCTTCAGAGACGAGTGACCGCTCGACAGAAGTTTTGTGTAAAAAAACGTGTTCATCGCGTGCACTTTCGGATACGCGTCGGAAGATGTTCCTCTGGCGATCAGCAAGTTCATATAAAAGTTTATCACTTCGTCGTTTAGCCAATTTACATCGACCAGCGTGTGAAGATCTTTTTGCGTGAGTTTCATACCGAAACCTTCTACCACTACCGCCTCCATACTGTGATGGAAACCCTTGGCAAAAAGAAAGTATAGTGTTATAAAATTATGGTTTCACAAAAAAAAAGTATGTCACAATACACTCTATTATTTTTTAATATTATTACTATATATTTACCAGTGTTGATCGATTCACAACCTCTCTTTTACAGTCTCACTTTCTTCACTTGCACGTGATATTTTAACGAGTTTAACGATATAACTTTGCGTCGCGATGTATCACCATATGCACATATTATGCTCGATCTCAAATCGTATAGGTACTAATGCGGCTCGACGCGCTTCATCCCTCGTTATATATCCTTTGCTCTCTCTCTCTCTCTCACTCCAACTGAATCGGGAAAGATCTTTTCCTTTGTCTCGCGTACTGCGTCGTAAAAAAATAGCGTGAAATAGATACGTTTGTGCAATAACAACCCCCTTCTTTAAGAAAAAATTTGTTTATGGCGCCACGATGAACACGAAATCCGCAATAGCAGATATCGTATTATATAGTGGAGAGGATATTAATAAAGATGTCGCATACGTCTTACATATTTTATATATTGGTTATTTTTTACACAGTTTATTGTTCTTTCATACGTTTAAAAAAAATACAATCTGTACGAATTAAATAACATTGTTCTTGTGTATCCACGAGTTGTGCGATCCATCGAATCCCAGCCATTTCACGTAAACCTCGTCGCCCCTCCTGCGCAGTACTTTCTCCACGAGATACACGTCAGGATAAGTCGCGCGATGCAATTCGTACTCGTAGAACGCTCCAGCGATAGATTTTCCACGATAGTCCTCGAGTAGATAGGTTACGGGATTGGTACGCTGCACTTTAACGATCTTAAACACCTCGGTGGTCCAATTCGGCGTGTAACCCTTCTCGAAAATTGTCTTGTATTTGCTGACGCGTACCGAGTCGCCCGCTTTGAACTTTGCCGGGCTCGCGATTTTTATCGCGCTGTACACCGTAGCCAAGAGTTTTTCGGCGATCGCGGGGGTAACGTCGACGGGTCGCATGCCGATCGTTCGATGCTTGCGCGCGTTGTAATCCGACACGAGTCGCGGCAAGACGTCGACCCACTTGTAATTTCCATTGAGCGTAAACATCTTCCACATATTGTTTTTTAACGTGCGATTGAATCGCTCGACGACCGATGCCTTCATCACCGAATACGTGGAATAATGATTGATGTCGTGTTTTTTCACGAGACGTTGCACGTCGGTGTTGTAAAATTCCTTCCCCATGTCGGTTTGTAGATTACTAGGGCACCTCCCGCTATCTCGAATTATCATATTTACCCTTGAGCGGCACAGCCCACGCATACTTGCTCAACACATCGATGACGGTGAGTATGTAGTGGTAGCCTCCGTTGAAACGTGAGTACGGGCGCATCTCGACGATATCAGCTTGCCACAGATCGTCGTACCCTCGCACTATGACGTGTCTGCGAGGAAAATTTCTTCTCGCCGGTGCGTGCAATTCGTCCACCAACCGTCGCTTTTCGATATTTTTATCCACATCGGTCGAATTTACAGGTCTCATGTTCGGGGTTAGCGTTTCGTTGATTGTACGTAGCCGTTTTTGTTTATGTTTCTGCGTCGTTTGTAGCTGTTTCTGAACCGCTCAGAAACCATTTCGAGCCGTTCTTGAACCGATCGACCGCCGCTCGACATCCGTTCTTGAACCGTTCGTTGTCGTTCGTCGTCGTCAGTTGACTGCTTCTTACTACTATTCATCGTCGTCGTCGTCGTCGACGTTCTTTAGCCGTTTGTAACCTTTCCTGTCTCCGCGTAGTTCGCAGCTGTTTCTAAACCGCTCGTAATCGTTCCTAACCTGTTCTCGAACCATTCGACAACCGTCCGACAACCGTTCTTGAACCGCTCGACAACCGTCCGACAACTGTTCTCGAACGGTTCGTTGCTGTTCGTCACCGTCGTTAATTAACCGTTGCCTCTCTTCACTCGTCGCCGTTCGATAATCGTTTCTGCTGAACCGTTTCTTCATCCTTCCGTAGCCGTTTCCAATCTATCGATACTCGCGCGTCGAAGCTCGTTCACCGCAGCCTGTAACGCTCGCACGTCTTTCTCGAACGCGGTAAACTTCTCGTCTGACTCTTTCCATTGATCTGTCAGGCTTTTAAAGCACTGATCAACATATATTTTGTTAACAGCGTCACCGTCAGTCTCAGGTTGCGCTACGCGACGAATCTTTCGCGACCTTGCGTCAAAGTCCATGGCGGTGCGACACAGAGCGTTGTCGCGCACGAAATTTCTCACTAATCCGCTCCATCGATAATGATAGGAAATGGTATTCGTCGCGTCTTCGTTCTGCTCGAACAATCCAAATTTATTGATCGGCATTTCGACGTTGATTGAACGGATCGCTGTCGCGCCGTTTAATTTATAATAAGCCCAGCCTCGCGAAGTTCCTCGATGATCGACATGATCTCGTTGTCGTGGGCATTGTTCCCAGCTTGACGCGAAGCGTCGAGCAATCGCAGACGATCCACCAGCTCGTTGGGGTCGTCCCAGTGCACGTAGTCGATCTTATTGTCGGTTAGCGTCATCGCGCGAGGCGCGAATAATCCCTTTCCGGATTTTTTCTTCTTGGATTCGATTGACATCAACGGTGAGATTACATGTAGATACTTGTATCCCCTGTTGCCCATTCGTCGCTCGCGAGGATCGTGCTTGTATTTATGAGCACTCGTTGCCAACAGTATGTGCCTGTATTTTTCCAAATCGTCCTCCGTGTAGAGCTTGTCATCGGGTACATCCTTGAAGATCAACTCGTAAATACCGGGTGTGCCGGTGTATCGTACATCGTCTATGTAAATGTAATCATCGGTATCCACATGAAAACGTTTATTACCAAGCATCAATTTATTATTATCGCCGAATTTAACACCGAACGTAGTGTCTATCGTTGGATCGGCGCTCAAAACAGACGCGATGTACACTCGGCTCAGTGGACCCAAGCGACTTTGCAACGTTTCTATAAATGATTCTCGACCCTCCGACGTTTGCAACTGCTTTTGAACGGTCGTCGCGATCGAGTCGTCCGTGGTTTCGAAAACATTCGCGTTTGTGAGGAATTCGGGACTCGTACGTTGCACGGTTCGCGTCGATGTATAGGTTATCGGTGTAGAGGTTATCGGTAGTACTGTCGATCGTTTCGATTGACCAGATTTATTACGCGGTGTCAATGACAGATCCGACCAGGAGTCTAATCGTTTCCTCTTTCTCTTCGGTGTATCATCCTCCTCCTCCTCCTCCTCCTCCTTCTCCTCCCCGCTCTGTTGAACGGATAACGGTTCGATTTTCGCTTCAGCGTAGCTGTTCGTCGGCTCCTCCGTCTTCACCGCGATCAAGCTCTTGTTGTCGACGATTTTTTGCAATGGCCCGATGAGAGGTTGAAAGTGCGTGTCCAACTCAATGTCCTTCTCGATCTTACCGGTCTTCAAAGCGCGAAGTTTCTTGCGAATTGATTTACTCGTTTTTGCAATATCTTTCGCGATCTTCTCACGTTCGCAAGAATTGTCACTCCCGTCAATCGCAGCCATCATGGGGGAAAAAAACAAAAAAAAACAAAGTGTCGATCTCTCTCTCTCTGTAACGCTAACGTTGTTTCGACGACGTATCGACGACGACTGACCGCTTTTGTGGTATCGCGAACATGTTAAATCCTTTTCTGTATCGGCCGTTCGAAAGCGCGCTGTCCTTGTCTATCACTACGAATCCGTACTTGTATCGCCAACAATCGTGACACAACGAGCAAAATTCATCGTACGACATGTCGGTATTCACATGATCGTTGTACACGTGTTTCAAATTAGTGCCATCCTGTTTGAACAGGATCAGCAAATTTGCGTTGTCGCGTATCAGATGTTTAGGTATTCTTGCGTACGTCTGACAGAGATAAAAGCAGTCGACGCTCGAGTGTCTGCCCATTGCGAAATACTCTCTCACAGTGTCTTGCTTATCGCACGCCACGTCGTCGAAGATGAATATCGAGTTTGGACACGCGTCGATCGGTGGAATGACGTCACTGTTATTGGAGAAGGTGTAGTAGCCGATTTCGTCGATCGATGTTAATAAATTCTCCAGATATCGGTATTTCGGTTGTTGCAACGATTTCGAGTACACGTACACGTTCTCGAAACGTACACCGTGCGGACTTTCCAACAAACTTATCAGAACGTTGGTTTTACCGCAATTCGAGGGACCGCAAATGATCGCGCGTATAGTAGTCGGCAACATCGTACCGTGTCTGCGCTTCTCCGCGTTGCCCTCCATCGACAGTGATCTGTCGTCGCAATTCGTCACGCGAATCGCCAACGGTTGTCGCACGAATCTCATAATTTTTTTAGTTTTCTCACACACTTTGTACAACTAAATCAAACTTTCATTCGAACGTCTATTTATAGATGCGCGGCACCGCGATTCGCTCAGTCGTACAGATGTACGTTCTGCTGTCGAGACCATTCCGCAATTTTAACGCTGAATGCGGCGAATGTCAATGAAAAATAAAAAAACAGGTAGAGGTCTGTTTAATCGCGCGATAAGTTCACTTCCGTTCGAATTGCACATTCCCGGCTATCAGTTTTGCGGTCCGGGTACTCGTTTGCGAGAACGATTGGCTAGAGGTGATCCGGGTGTAAATCCATTGGACGTGGCGTGTCGCGAGCACGATATAGCCTATTCGCGTAGCAAAGAGCTCACCGAGAGACACGCGGCGGACAAGATACTCGCCGACAGAGCGCTGGGACGCGTTATCGCGAAAGATTTGGCCTTCGGAGAGAGGGCTGCCGCTACAGCCGTCTGGGCGGCCATGAAGGCTAAGACGAATCTCGGAATGGGTTTGAAAACGCGGAAAACACGAACGAGAACAAAGTCGACGAAGAAGAAGCGGATACTTCCGACAGCGAAACGAGGTGGCGTACTGCCGATTCTACCGTTGTTGGGAGTTCTCGGTTCTTTGGCCGGCGGAGCGGCCGGAATTACAACGGCGATGAACGCTAGCAAAGCCGCGCGGCGTCAGCTGGAAGAGACGCAACGTCACAATCGCGCCATGGAAGGTCGCGGACTTTATCTCGCTCCGTACAAATATGGACAAGGATTGTATCTCGGCCCACACAAACGCTGGCGAGGAGTAGCGTTAAAGATTAAAAAAAAAAACATCAAAAAAGACGTTAAATATGCCCGCGGGTATTACGACCAATGTGCAATTGAGTCGACTGGCACGGCGAATGCGCGTACCGTTTGTTGTGCCGGTAACTCGACTAGCGAGCTTCGGCACCGGATTCTTTGGACCCGTCAGGAGGGAAGGGATATTTACCGAACAACAGCTCGTTTCCACGTTGTTTGAATAAAACGTTATTCTTTATTCACAAATATCTTAGTTATTTCACTGCCCTGACTTGCGGGCGTTCGGTATTACACTTGGTTACGATTATCGGCTCCGTGTCTCGCGTCACGCGCTCGGTTATTAGACTGCCCGCCGCTTCTCGGAAGGGCGGGCTTTTTATCTCTTCGCGTGTTACTTCCGCGATGCTGACTTAGCTGTCAGCGCTTTTGCTTCCGGGTGAGCGACCTGTCGGCCGTTTGCGACACCCGGAATGCCACCTCAGGAGAGTTTGGCAATATTCGGGATGCGCGCTGACAGCTAGGTGTCGCAATTTGGGCAAGGCGACTTCCGCCTCACAACATCCCTCCCCCCTGGGGAAAAGAAAAAGTGAGATTTCTAATTGAAGTTTTTCGCATGTATTGAAATTTTCTAGTTAATTTTGTGTTTCTATTATTTTTCCGTTGTGTGAGGAAGTCGCGTTGCTAGTTCTTGTTTGTTTTTCTTTTCGCTGTCCAGATTATTGCGATTATGATCCCTGTTATGATTACAATTAGAGACAGGGATCCTACGGGATATATTACATATTTGTGTGATAGGAAGCTGGCCTGGTTGTCTTCTAGTTCTTGGCCTATCTTATTTAGATTTAGGCTTAATTTCGTTAGTTCCCCGGGATTTTTGATCACCGGTTCTAATTTTAATTCTGTTGCAAATTCGTTATTAATTTTGACATCTTCCGTCACTTGTTTGTACGTTAAGTTGAATTGTGGAAGGTGCATTTGCACGTACTTCGTGTGTTCTCGTTTTTTTGGTTCGTAGAGTCAGGTCCGTCGTGGTTAATTTGCAATTGTCAACTAATTTAATCTTTCCCGTTCTGTTAATGTCGACTTTATGTTCTCCTTGATTGTTGCATTGAATGGTTATACTCTGTTGATAAGGTGTGGAAAACAACCATGCCTGTGGCTCCGCTAGAGTTATCCAAAAGGTTACATTTGAGAGGATGTGACGACGCTCGCAATTTTCCTCTTTCGCTCTTATATATATTTGCACCTCGCAGGGCGCGTGCGGCGTTATGAAGTATACCGGGTGGTTCGTGTTACACACGAACGTTGTGTCGGATTGTTTACATTTATTTAGATCATTTTCCCTCAACGTTACATAATTTCGGTTTTCCTTATCAATCGCTAGTAGGTCGTACGTGGTTTTCGGTATTACGAATATGTTTTTTCAGTCATGTACCGGTAGGGGGTTTATTCGCACTATTTCGTAATTTGGATATGTGACAATGGGGAAGGTCAGGATTGTGTATACGTTGGGGTTATTGTAGTAAGCGTTTATTTTTACAAATTTTTCTATGGTATTCCAGTTGTCTAATTGTATTTTAAAAGGAAAATGTGATCCTTGGGATAGGTTATTGGCCGTTGCTTCTTTTAATTCCGCTACAATATTTTCGATCGGGATTAGTCGCACAATTATAATATAATTCTTAGGGTAAATAAAGTATGCTAGCATGTTTTTTACGTCGCTTATTAACTTGATTGTAATCGCGGTTATCGCTATCAAATGTTCGTCTATCTTTTCGCGGCGCGCTAGTTTCGACGCCCGTTGCTGCACTCGTTTTGTAACAGTTGTGTCGTTTGTCGTTGTGTCGTTTGTCGCGGGTGATGTCTTGGTAAGTGCTATTCTTAATAATACTATGAAAATTATCTCTTTTGATGTCCGTCTGTCGCTTTTGTTGTGCCGCGTGAGGTCTTATTCTTCGATAAACGCTTTTAAACTCCTGAGAACGTACGGTTCCGGTGACGAAATCTGATGCGTCCGTCGCCGCGTTTACTTGCTCAGTCTGTAATCGCTTGCGTAATCTTTTGAGTCGCGCTGAAATAGATTCGCGTTTTTCAGTCACGTGTAACGTGTGTATGTCAGTCGTGTCGCTTACCGGCTTCTTTTTTAGTGTTACGTGCGTGGTGGGTGCCTTTGCTAATTTTTTCACGTCGTTTGACATGCTTATTGGGCATTCAAAATATGTCGGCTCCACTAAACAGTGTCCGACGAATACTCTTGGTGTAGGTTCTTTTGTGATGCCTACTCTGCTGCGGGGTGGTGAGTTTTTCTTCTTGTATGGTTGGAGTTTAAATGTAACTCTTCCGATGTGTACCTGCTTTGTGGCGTGTGAGATAACGGCTTTGCGCTTGGTGAGGAAATCATTTCCTAGTATTCCCTCATAATCGATCGGGAAATCATCCTCTACCATGTACATGGTATGGCGTATTTTCTGGCTTCCCAGATTTACGGTTGCTTTTATCTTTCCGAGAGTGTGGATCTTGTGTCCCGTCACTCCGGTCAATGTTAAGCGTTTCTCTCGTACCATAGTACCGCCTTTTAAATTTCCTACTTTGATTAGCGTTAGGATCGCTCCTGAGTCTAATAAGAAATTCGCTTTGCCCTTTTTGGCCTCTTGAATCGGCAGTGTTATCAGGTTTAAGGTGTGTATGTTACGTTTCCCTGTTATCTGCGACACTTGATACTCCTCGGCGGCTCGTGCCTTACTCTTCTTTGGTCTCTCGTCTTCTTCGCTGCCGCTACTGGAGGAAGATTCATCGCTCGTTTCTCGCGATTTCTTTTTCTTCACCTTTAAACCATTTACTGGCGCTTTTTTGGGGTCGTCCGTTTTCGATCGGCTTGATCGTTCCGTGTTAGGTCGTCCGTTCAGCGACCAACACTCTTCTCGCTTATGCCCGGTCCTTTTGCAATAGGTGCACTCGAGCGTATTCGTTCCGCCGGGCTTGTCCGGTTTCGGCAACGAAAATCTATTCGCATGTCGGTTCGTACGGCAATCTCGCCCGTAATGGCCTGTTTCTCCACATTTGTGGCACTGTATCGCCTCGTTCCCCAGATTTCGCGCGTTTTCCGTGCTAAACTTATTTCTGTTTGTCGTCTGTCCGTTCCACGGGGAGGGGCCTTTTACCTTTTCTTCCGCACTGGCGCCGGTTATTGCTTCCTGCAAAGTTCGGTATCGCTGCGCTCTGACTATCATCTTGATATCGTCATGCAGGCCGATCTGGAAGTTATGCAAGGCTTGCATCTTCACACTGTCCAGTATTGCTTTCTGCTGCTCTTGCGAGTGCCCTTGGCCTTCTTCCATGGCCTCGTACAGTTTCCTCGCGAGTTTTTCGACTCGACGCCCGAATTCCTGCGCTTTTTCTCCCGGTTTCTGTTTCAGGGAGTTAAATTCCAGCTGCAGATGGGTCATACCGCGCTTTCCTAGGTATTCTGTTTCGAGCTCTTGTTTTAGCTGTTCGAAATTTCGAATATCGCGCGTGTCGAAGTCTGTCATGGCCTTGCCCTTAAATTTCGTGCATAGGATTGCTTCTAGGAGCATCGCTTCGTCCGCGGGATGTATATTTTTCATGGCGTAGTTACTTGCGCTTATAAACTCGCGAACGCGCTCCCTCGATTCTCCGGTTATCTCGGGAATCATGTTTCGAGCTTCTTTCAGGCTGAGGAATCCGAGATTATGTCCTGGTTGGTTACGAACGTCGCTAATTGTCCGTCCGTATGTGACGTCTAGTGGGCCCTGGCTGCGTAAGCGGCGCCCTATTTCGGCCGGGCGATCGTAAGTGCCGGCTTCTATCCGGCTCACTCGATTCTGTAAATCGCGAATCGCGCGGAGCATTTCTGTGGAGCGGTCAAATTCCGCTGTTTCAGCACGTTCCATGCGGCCTCTCATTTCCAGCATTAGCCGTAGGACGTCGTTGATTGAGGCGTCTTGCGCTCCTTGGCTTTGGTCCATTCCGGACGGTCGCTGGCCTTCCGACTGTAATTGATTAATTTCCTCGCTCACTTGAGCGGGCGTTATGTCGACCCGTGGCGCCGGGGCCGCGTTAGGTCTCTGTTGGCTCATTCTAATTGCCCGCGGGATGTAATCCTCTTCCGTCAGGTCAGGTAAATCGCGGTTGCGTGGCGTCAGGAAGAATTCTCCTCTCCCTGCGTTTCCGCGTTGGGTATCGGCCGAGGTGTCTGGGTCACCTTCGGTCGGGGGCTGTCTGTACGCGTCACTGTGTTCGTCGTTGCTCGAACTATCGCTATCTCGCGGGTTTTCGTGCGCGTCGCAAAGGCTGGCGTTTAAAAATTCAAATTCGCGTTCTACGACGATGTTGGGGTGTAACTCGAGCACTGGTGTGCTCGGGTCGTCTAATTGCGCGTCTAGGTTTCGTCTCACGCGGTCTAAATCGTCGTTCGCGAGTCGTGTAGCGCGGACACGATTTCGGATGCTGTTCTCGATGGCGCGTTGCGCGTGCTCGCTAAGCACAAATGACGCGTTGCTTAGGGGGTGATGCCGGGTCAAGTCGTCCGACATCTATCGACGCTTACGCTTTTTTTATAGCCTGCAATCACGAAATGTTTTTTCGGCGCTCGCGGTTGTGTTGCCTGCGATCGCGAAATGTTTTTCGGCGCTCGCTGTCGCGGTTGTGTTGCCTGTAATCGCGAAATGCTTTTTTGGCGCTCGCTATCGCGGGGGACGCTCGCATAGATATATTCTGTTCGTCGCGGCGCGTTCCTGTGTCGGCTTACAATGTTTTGCTGACTTACAGTAACGCCGTATGCCGCATCGTGACCGCTTTCCGTCGTTTGATGCCTGACAGGGCCGCTCCGCTGCTTCTGCGTTGTCTCTGCTTGCTGCGTCTCTGCGGCGCTGCTCCGCTGTCTCGCTGCGTCCCTGCGTCGCTGCTCCGCTGTTCCGTTGACCTGCTTCGTCGCACCGTGCCACGCTGCTACGCTGCTTGGGCTGGCGAGTCCGTGTGGTAGGTCGGGGCCGTCTCCGGTGTCACTGATAACACTCGGCGGCTGCTACCGTTGCTTCACTTACTCGGGGTCTGGCTGGCTTTTCCTCTCCGGGCTATTACCGCCGTCTAAACGATCCGTTCCCTTTTGCAGGCTGATTCTGCAGGATGTCCCTTTCGCTCGGTTGACAGGACCACCGCTGCCACCAATTGTTGTGCCGGTAACTCGACTAGCGAGCTTCGGCACCGGATTCTTTGGACCCGTCAGGAGGGAAGGGATATTTACCGAACAACAGCTCGTTTCCACGTTGTTTGAATAAAACGTTATTCTTTATTCACAAATATCTTAGTTATTTCACTGCCCTGACTTGCGGGCGTTCGGTATTACACTTGGTTACGATTATCGGCTCCGTGTCTCGCGTCACGCGCTCGGTTATTAGACTGCCCGCCGCTTCTCGGAAGGGCGGGCTTTTTATCTCTTCGCGTGTTACTTCCGCGATGCTGACTTAGCTGTCAGCGCTTTTGCTTCCGGGTGAGCGACCTGTCGGCCGTTTGCGACACCCGGAATGCCACCTCAGGAGAGTTTGGCAATATTCGGGATGCGCGCTGACAGCTAGGTGTCGCAATTTGGGCAAGGCGACTTCCGCCTCACAACACGTTCTTCAGAGGTGTTTTCATGCGTGATTCGTTACCGATCGTCGATGGTGTACGTCGAAACAAGAGCGGTATCGTGAATTTGGACGATGCAGCGGGCCCCGGTACTCATTGGGTAGCGTACGCCAAGAGGGGAAATCGAGTCGTATATTTCGACAGTTTCGGTAATCTTCGACCACCGAAAGAATTGGTGCGATATTTTGGACCGAGCGTGACGAAGATCGAGTACAATCGCACGTCTTATCAGCGATACGATCAAAGCATCTGTGGACAATTGTGTTTACAATTTCTCCAGACGATCGACGACGACGACGATCGGGTGCTAATTTAAAACCTGACGACGCACCGTGCGGAGACTCAGTGTTCGTCAAACAGTTTCCGCCGACATGTCTATAACGTTCACGTTGACTGGGAAGAGCAGCGTCCTCGCGGAGCACTATTTTCCCGCCGTGGATCTGAGCGACGGTGACTACGAGCTCGGTCTTACATGTTTCGAGACTTATCACACGATTCCAAATGTGAATTCTTCGAACAATAAATTTTATTTCGACGAGGATGACACGGAAATTACGATTCCCGAGGGATCGTACGAGATACGGGCCATACACGAGTTTTTGAAACGTGAAATTTTACGTAAACGTCCGCGACGCGTGGTTTGTTCCAACGACGATGTTCGCGCGAACGGCTACGAAGACGAGGCCGCGGATTATCCGATAGTGCTCCGCGCGAATTACAATACGATGAAGAGCGAGATCAAGTGCGCGTTCAGAGTGAACTTTAACAAACCGAACAACGTCGGATCGCTGCTAGGATTCTCGTCGACGCGTATATTGCAGCCGGGACAGTGGTACGAATCGGACGCACCGATTAATATTATCAATGTAAACATTATCCGCGTGGAGTGTAACGTGACCGCGGGTGCGTACAGCAACGACAAACGCGTTCATACGATACACGAATTTTCACCGAGCGTACCACCGGGATATAAGATATCGGAAACGCCGGCGCAGATCATTTACCTGCCGATCATCGCGCGGAGCGTTACGAATCTAACGATACGCGTCGCTGATCAAGACGGACGATTGCTTGATTTTCGCGGAGAAGAGATCACCGTCCGATTGCACGTACGACGGCGAGAGCGATAACGCATCAGTGTATGAGTGAGCGTGTGTGTACGCGTGACACATGAGATGTTAGTGTTGAACGACTCGGAGCACGCGACAAATAACAATAATATCTTTACGGCTGTGCCGCTCGACGATATCGTCAAGTCGTCGTTGTCGTCGTCGTCGACATTCAGTGGCGTTAAACAAGCTACGAAAAAGAAGCTCAACGCGTCGAACGTTAAATTTTTACAATATCTGGGATTCGCGGTGCGAAACATCTGAACGATGACTGAAATTCTCAACGTCGGAGGCCAGCCGGTCTTTGACGATCGGCTCTTATTCCATCCAGAGAATAAGGGAGGGGGTGGGGTGGGGGGAGTATAAATTAGATTGTCGTGAGACGGTTTTGCAGAGTTGCGCGTCATTTTTCTCGATCAACGCATCGACGAGAGAGAGAGAGATAAAGAAATCTCATCATCATGTCCGTACCAACGTTCGTGGACCTGCAAGGATTCCTCGTCGGAATGAAATTTGTCGTGAAGGAGGTGGCGGTGCTGAGAAAAGGCTGCGTTCTGACGCATCACATCTTTGCGTACCCCATGCCGTGGAATCTCCTCACAAAATCCGACAAATCGTGCGCTACCTGGTTGATTGCGAATCATCATGGATTACGTTGGGAAGACGGAAACGTGTCGTACAACAAGGTAAAACACCTGATTACATCGGCCGTGTTCGGTGAGGAAGAGGAAAATGACGACGACGACGACGACGACGACGACGACGACGACGACGACGACGACGACGACGACGACGACGACGACGACGACGACGACGACGACGACGACGACGAGATGCCGACCCTCGTGTACGTCAAGGGATGTCAGAAACGAGAATGGCTGGTGGATCTGCTGGAGAATTATGCGCGAAAAAACCTAATCGTCGAGACTCTGGATGCGCATTACGAGGATATTGAATCTTTGAGAAAACTCGATGACGTCAATACTATGCGATGTGGAAAACATGAAAAAAATTGCGCATTACAAAATGTACTAAAACTATTTAACTGGTGGTCGCGCGCGACGCCATGTCGCCCGATGCCATAAAAATTTGCGAGTTTTTTTTTTAAATAAATTATATATAACTTTTTATAATGTTTTATTTCTTACTCCCCCGCCCATCCTCCATCATCCTCATCATCGTTCGAGTAAGCTTTACTTCTCCCTCTCCTAAAAAAAATCCACTGCGCAGTTCTATAAATATTAATTCCTCCTCCCTCTTTCCCCCACCACATCATTACTTTTAGTGGATTGTCGCGTTCACTCGATTAATTTTATATGACCAGTCTCGTCGCGATCGCTTGTACTGACGGACAACTTCTCAGAGTTGAGAGAGAGTGAAAATGTTCTCCTTTAAAGAATGCAACAGCAGTAGCAGCAACAACAACGGTGGAAATCGTATGAATGCCACGAATTATTACGTGCCAATTCATGACGTTGAAACTCAAACGTATGAGGCCAGATGTGATAGGTAAGTTTCTTTTACAGATGAAATGAAACATATAGAGCCCAGTTTTTTTTATATATTTACAAATTGTAATATTTATGAAATAAAAACTAATTTCATTTCTTTTATACAGCATGTCGTTGAAGCGTCGCGCGGTTCGCATACTCGGCAGACGATACGCGCTGACAGCCACGGGATATAAATTTCTCGAAATTGGCATCAACGTAGGCCCACCGAGCTACGTGGAGATCGCCGTTGGAGATCATCGAGGAAAGGAACTGCTGTTATCTCTCGAAACGTGGAATGCACTCTACGAGCAACGGCGAAATATTCAGAATTTCTTTCGCAACGACTACAAAGATGTCCATAGTTTTCTAAACGTTGGACCGCTAACGGTGAGAGTTTGTGCGTCGCCGGTTATGAACGTCAAACTCATACGTTTAGAATCTGCAAACGTATACTTGATGATGACCGAATCGACGTTGCATCGTATGTTCGATCTCAATCGGTGCATCAATGCGAGATTCGATCGTTTGGTCAGAATACTTGCGGCGGTCGATGCAAAGTATGCGCAGTTCTCCGATATCGTGTCCACCGTGACGGATCCCAAGGAAGCGTCGACGGTAATATACGCTAGCGATGCGTTCAATACGAATCAGCTCGTCGATTGTGAGCTCGCAGCTTTAGTTTTTAGTACGTAAGATATATTATGTATTAAAAAGGAGTTAAATACACAGACTTTTTTACACCTAATTAAACGATGTAATTTCTTTACATGCATGTCCTTCCCTACCCTAAAAATGTTATCATCGATGCGTTGCGGTCGATCATCGTTGATCCGCCATTTTTTCCATTGTTTTTTCGCGTATTGCGTCGTAAAAAAGCGCGAAATTGTTTAATCTACGCGATAACACCCCCTTTTCCTAGAATAAAACTGTTGTTTACGACGAATCGGGTCGATCTTCGTCCCGATGACACTATTTCTTCCTTTGTCTTTTCACGTACTGCGTAGATGGATTGTTTAATCTACGCGATAACACCCCCCTTTTTCCTAGAAGAATGTTGTTTACGACGAACATGTCCCGACAGGTTCGATACGTCATCGAAAAAAAAACCCCGCTCCTACTTAGTGCGCTATCGAGTTAGTCTTACTATCGTGCACCGCCTAGCGACGTCGTTGCGTGTTTAATCTACGCAATAACACCCCCTTTTCCTAGAAAAACTGTTGTTTACGACGAATCGGGTCGATCTTCGTCCCGATGACGTCATTTCTTTCCTTTGTCTTTTCACGTACTGCGTAGATGGATTGTTTAGTCTACGCGATAACACCCCCCTTTTTCCTAGAAGAATGTTGTTTACGACGAACATGTCCCGACAGGTTCGATACGTCATCGACTTTCTTCCTTTGTCTTTTCACGTACTGCTTAGATGGATTGTTTAGTCTACGCGATAACACCCCCTTTTTCCTAGAAGAATGTTGTTTACGACGAACATGTCCCGACAGGTTCGATACGTCATCGACAAAAAAAAAACCCCGCTCCTACTTAGTGCGCTATCGAGTTAGTCTTACTATCGTGCACCGCCTAACGGCGTCGTTGCGAACGTAACCCGCGACCGGCGCGACGCGCACCCCCCCGCGCGGACCCGCGGCGCGACGCGGACCTCCCCTCCCCCGCGAACGCGGACCCCCCGCGCGGACCCGCGGCGGCGGCGGCGGCGGCGGCGGCGGCGGCGGCGGCGGCGGCGGCGGAACGGACCCGCGGCGCGGCTGAGTCATCCCCGGTGAGTCATCACGGTGAGTCATCCAGGTGAGTCACCCCCGGTGAATCACCCCGGGGGTATGCCAAGGTCACCCCCTCTCCCCCTCACCCCCTCGTAATCCAATATCCTTGAAATCCGATATCACCCCTCCCTCTCACCCCTCGTAATCCGATATCCTTGTGTAACCCGATACCCCGCCCCTCACCCCTCCCCCTCACCCCCCCGCGAAATCCGATACCCTTGTGTAACCCGATACCCCGCCCCTCACCCCTCCTCCTCACCCCCCCGCAAAATCCGATACCCTTGTGTAACCCGATACCCCGCCCCCTCACCCCTCCCCCTCACCCCCCGGGGATTTCCCGTACCCCCCCTCCCTTACCCCCCCTCGGCGCTCCCGGGGCAGAATCGGCTTATAACAACTACTCATGGTGCGCAGAATCCATGCACGCATTGTTCTTCCACAAATCCGGCCTTTTTCTCTCTTATTCGTTCTCTCAGTTTAATGTCAAGGTAAAGTTTCCAGATTGATTTCTTCAATTTAATAAGAAATTTGAAATTAACACGCTGTTCAATTTTTAAATTAGGCGTAATTTTGGCAAGACGTTACAACCGAATCTGCTTCAAACAATGCCCTTCAATCATGCGCAAACTAAATGGAGCCGCGACACGTGACTTGTTTGTTCCAGAAAGTTTCAAGATAAATGATTTGAAAGACGATTCCTGCTACTGCGATTGCCGGACTAGATGGCACAAAGTCTCGTTTTTAAATAGCTTTACCTCATATATACAAAGTTATCGGAAAACTGAAATTAACTAATGCTATATTATTTTGTGAACAGTGTGAAATGAATTAAATGCTACTTTGAAGAAGAAGTCCATAATTTTTAGCACATAGTGTAAGAAGAATATACATTTATAACTTGTGAAAATAAACGTAAAGAACTAAAATTTCAGCTGATTGCATGATATATGTCCAGAAAATTTTGGCGTGAATAATCATTTCCATGAAAAGAAACATACTTGGGCTTAAGTAGGTCAAATATTATGTACGTTTGTGGGCATATATATTTTGTATATTATATAATATGTGGAAACAGAGATTTTATATTATGAATTATTCCAGATTGTAGAGAAGCTTGGTTAATAGAAAGAGATCGTACGTGCAAGCAGATAAAGAATTTAGATCAGCAGTGCTTTTTGATGACATAGGCAGTCTTTGGCGTTTATTCACCAGGATCAAGTTTACTATAAGCTTTTAATTAGCGTCGCAATAATCAACTTCCGAGTTTCTTAGCTGCTGGATATGATTGCAGTATAACCGTATATTTACACTTTTCTTTTTCTACGATTGCAAGAGCTTACGGGACTTGTATCGGGAACCAATATAGCTTTTACCTATAAGCATTGCGATATCAGGCGATGTGTATACTTATACTTCCGTGATTGTCTCGTGGAACACATCCGCGCCGGAAGGAACACTTTATAGCTTTCGCAACACACACACAACAATTTTACGTGCTTTGTTTAAGACAAATCAATCCGTTACCTTGAGAAACTCGTTCCTTTTTCATTTTATTCGTGTGCCTTTGCTTCGTACACCGCATGACATGTGCGGCATAACGATAGAAATATATAAATGCAAATTACACTATCATAATAAAGATATGAATTAACTAATATAGTAGTGATATAAAATGTATACTGAGAAAAAATGTATTAATCCCAAGAAATATTTAGTTCGATGTGTTCAACTAAACATTTTACTTAATTAACTAAACATTAGTTGAATTAATTAATTCTTGATTAAAGAAACTAAATAAATTGTTGAAAAAACTAATGTTTAGTTAACTAACTAAAATGTTTAGTTGAACGTATCGGACTAAATATTTTTTGGGATTAACCATTTTTTTCTCAGTGTAGTGGTATAAAATAATACATAACACACCGCATCAAGACCAAACGTTTATTTCGATAAAACAGTTAAACAGTTAGAGTATTCCTTTCATGACACCAAAATCTTAAGAATTAATTGATTTTTTGGTATATACATATACGTTCGTATACACCAATAATTAAGCGTAAGTGCATTTGCGCGCAATGAATCTATGTATGTTTTGTAATTTACACAATTTATTCCGATTACCAACTCATAATCTCGATAACAAGATACTCCAAGTACCTCCTTTTCCTGTCTTCTACCGGACCGCGATTTGATTTTTTAATTTAACATCACAACGATGCAGCGCGTTTGCAAGATTATTTCGAGTATTAAAGTTACCTACATGTTGAGGTCCAAAACAATGCCTCCAGTTTTATACGATATCGTACGGTATTGCGGTGATTAGTCATACTGATCAATCTATTAACATACACATTAAAAAATATTTAATATATATATTTTATAGAAAAAATGGTTTTAAAGAAATATCAACATATTTATGTTATTACTATATAGACACTACAGACGCGCGCTCGCTATTTAGCTTTAACATTAGTGCTGGTCTACAACCTTGCTTTAAATACTATTACACTATTAACTCCTTGATACATACAACTGTCAAAATATTCAATGACAGCTGCAAATGAAGTAAGCGCAACGAGAGAACCAATCGGCATCTCGGAAAAACGACAACAATACCTACGCCATGCCCTTTTTAGAAGAGGAGACATATGTTTATCAATTTTTTTTAAATTTTACTCTACTTGTTTTAGACAGTTTAGAATTGAAACAATAATTTTTGACACTTTTTTGGAAAAATAATTGGAAAAATTAAGATGGTCGTCTATATCAGATTAATGTTACTCTAAACAATGAAAGAATCATGTTATTTAAGATTGTGATTACACCATCTCGTCAAGCTAATCAGTCAAAAAAATTATTGCTATTATATTATATTAATGCTACAATATTATCCTAATACTATCTAATTTGTAGCATTTATAGTTTTGTAACATTTCACGAATGTTATGAATCTGTCAATATTAAATATTGGCTGATGCTGTAGGGCAGTGAATAACTCCGCACAAAAGATTATGATTAAGATACTGATACTTTATTTGTAAGAAACTTCGAGAACACATGTAATGTCGTGAATCGAGAGCTTGATTCAGGGGAGATGATTGTGTGAGTATATGATAGGTGCGCACGCAGTAAGTCCCCGTGCACGTCTCGCGTCAGTAACGTCGTTCGTTCATAGGTGGCGTCATTGTAGCTTTTGGCTCCTAATTTGAACACTCCTCCTCAATGACGTCATCTTCATCGTTAGATGATACCAGTCCACTCGCCTTTGACAGTTTCCGGAGCCTCACTTGATGTATCGCTTTTGTCAGTATGTCTGCAAGCATATCTTCACTTGGACAATATTCAAGAAAAATTTTGTTACCTTTGCTTAGATCCTTTACGAAATGATACTTCGTGTCAATATGCTTGGATCTTTTACTGAATTTTTGGTTGCTAGCCAATTTGATGCAGCTCTGGTTGTCCTCATACATCTTCACTGGTAGCTCTATATTTTCTTGAAAATCTTGCAGTAGTTTTGTCAGCCATAGCATCTCTTGACATCCATCACTCAACGCGATGTATTCTGCTTCAGCGGATGACAGCGCCGCACAAGATTGCTTCCTGCAAGCCCAACTGATTGTGCTTCCATAATACTTAAACAAGTACCCGCTATTCGATTTTCTGTCCGCCTTAGACTCTGCCCAATTTGCGTCTGCGTAGCCAATGAGTCCTTTATCCTTTTGACTGTTACTTCCTAATTTGAGTTTATAATTGTCTGTATATTTCAGGTATCTTGCAATTCTCTTGGCTTCTATCCAGTCTGTTTCTGTCGGGTTATTTAACTTCTTGCTCAATATTGCAACGCTTGCCTTTATATCCGGTCGTGTACATGTAGCTATGTATAATAAACTTCTAATTAAACTCTGAAATTTTTTGTTATTCTGCAGCAATCTATTATCTTCTAGGCTTTCATATCCGACACTTAGTGGTATCTTAGATCCTTTTGCATCCTTTAGTCCATAAGTCTTTAGAATGTTATATATGTGCTTCCTTTGATGTAAGTAATAGACCCCTTCTTTGTCCCTCTCTATCTGGATTCCTGAATATTCTTTAATTCTTCCTAGTTTTGTTAGTATATATACATTTGATAGTGCCTTTTCTAACTTGATTATCTCTTCCGTGCTGTTAGATGCTATTATGATTTCGTCCACGTAGATCGTCACGTAGCATATAATACCTTTATTATGCTTTATATAAAGGCATGGATCAGCTTCGCCTTGTGTATACCCTAATTTCTTTAGTTTATCCGAAATATTCTTGTTCCACAAGTTTGCTGACTGTTTCAAGCCATATAGACTTTTGTTTAGCTTTAACACGTAATGTTCCTTTCCTTTGACTTCATATCCTTTAGGTTGTCGCATATATATTGTTTCCGTCAAATCTGCGTTTAAGAATGCATTTTTTATATCATAGTGTTGCACTTGTAATTTATCTCTGCCTGCTATAGTTAATAGAGTCCTTAACGTTGTCTGCTTGACCACTGGTGCAAATACTTCATGATGATCTATTCCGTACTCTTGATTATATCCAAGTGCAACTAATCTCGCCTTATAACGGGTTATATTTCCTTTTTCATTCTTCTTGAGTTTGAATACCCACTTACATCCTATAATTTTTGCGTCCTCTGGTGGTTCTACTAACTCCTACATCTTGTTTGCGATTAATGATTCATATTCTTCGTCAAGAGTTCTTTTCCAATCACATTTATTCTTTCCTGCTAGTGCTTCCTCAATCGTCTTTGGCTCGTCATCTTCATGTGTCGTTATCATTCCAGCAAATTCACCAAATCTTGACGGTGGAATTCCTTTATTCTTTCGCTTTGATTCTCTTCGTGGTGTTTCTGTTATGCCTGGTTCTTCTGTTGACTGTTCTATCTCGTCTTCTTTGTTTTTCTCTTCTTCTTCTTTTTCTTTTTCTTCTTTCTTTTCATCTTTCTTAGTTGCCTGTTTTAGTTTTCGGATGATTTCCATTCCTTCTTCTAATGTTTCAATTTCCTTTTCTTTGCTATGCTCCTCCTGTTTCTGCTTGCTGTCCAGAAATATTACATTTCTACTGATAACAATCTTGCTTGTTTCTTTATCTAGTAATCTGAATGCTTTCGACTGCTCACTATACCCTACGAAATGTAACTTCTTTGCTTTATTATCTAATTTGCGCCTTAACTCATCTGGAATTTTTACATATGCTATGCATCCGAAAATATGTATGTCCTTTAAATTTGGCTTCTGTGAATGCCATTTTTCGTATGGTGTTCTGTCTTCAGATTTAGTCGGCAATCTATTTTGCAGGTAATTAGCAGTAACTACAGCTTCACCCCAGTACTTCTTGGCCAAACCGCTGTCGATAATCATGCATCTAGCCATTTCAATCAAGTACCTGTTCTTTCTTTCGGCCTTACCATTTTGTTGTGGTGAAAATGGTGCTGTAAGTTCCATCTTGATACCCTCCTCCTTAAGGTAATCCGCCATCTGTTTATTCACGTATTCTTTACCGCGATCAGACCTCAATATCTTGGGTTTCCTGTTAAATTTTGTCTTGACTGCTTTAATGTACTCTTAGACATACCTGAAAACCTCCAATTTGTGTGCTAGTAAAAATACTTCCGTATAGCCGCTATAATCATCGATCATTGTTAAAACATACCTTTTTCCACCTGGCGTAATGGTTTGCATAGAACCGCAAACATCACTGTGTACGATCTCCAAGATATCTTTTGTTTGTCTACTTGATACTTTTGGAAAAGACTTCTTACTCATCTTTCCTTGGATACAGTCTTCACATGCTTCTTTAATTCCACAGTCCTGTAGTGTAATTCCGTGTGCCATTTTCTCCTTTGCTAGTTTCCTTATTGCGTCTGGATCCCTATGTCCTAGCTTCCTGTGCCATGTATGAATACATTTATCCGAATGTGTCTTCATTGATGATAAAGCCTTATGCTCCGTCCTGAGTCTATATAAGTTTCCTACGCTTTCTGCTGTAACAACTATCTTCTTATCTTCCAGTATGTTGCATACTTTCTTCTTGAATTCTATTGTGAATCCGTTTTCTGTAATTTTCTTTACTGATAGTAAATTACTGTGTAAACCTGGTATGTATAGGACATTTTTCAATGTAATTGTCTTCATAGTATTTCCGTTATAATACTTAATTCTTCCTGAACCTATACCCATTACTTTAGCTTCCTTTCCGTTTGCTACTGTAACTTTATCTTCCACGCTTGTGAACGTTTTGTCGAAGAACTCTCTGCTATTCGTCATATGACTTGTGGCGCCCGAATCAACGTACCATGATTTTCTTGAGTCATCTTCATTGCTTGTGCTAAAACAAATATTATCCTTATCGTCTTTATCCGCGGTTGCTGTATTCGCCTTTTCGTTCTTCTCTTTCCAAGCTTTGTACTTTCTGCAATCTTTCTTCATATGCCCTTTCTTTTTACAGAAAAAACATTCTGCAAGATCCTGTCGTGGTTTCGTGTGTTTTTCACTGTCTCGCGTCTTTAAAACTTTGTCTTGCATTTCATTCGCTCCAGCGGAATTACTTATTCTTCTACGATATTCATCGATAAGCTTTCCTTTTACCAGACTAATAGTTAAATCCTCTTCCGGTCTGCTTTCGAGTGCGTTCATTAGACTGTTATACGAATCTGGAAGACTACCAAATATCATTGCAATAAACAATTGTTCTTTTATATTCTCTCCGATAGCTTCTAATTTATCCTTTATTATTGACATATTAATAATAATGTGTTCTTCCATATTACCATTTTCTGCGAGTTTCATGCTGCACAGATTCTTTAGTAGAATAACCTTACTTGATAGTGAAGATTTTTGATGGTAGTCTTGTAGTACCTTCCAAGTTGCCGCCGCTGTTGTCTTACTACGAATATGTGTGAGCTGGTTATCCTCCACGGCTGCGTTCAGAAATTCACCTCGTTGGGTAGAGTAAGGTTATTGGGGGTAACACCAATAACTCATCTGGGGTAGTATCGAGTTGAACGACTTTCCGACCGTAATTGAGTAAAGTAATAATAATGGCGACGCAGAGAGTCCGACAAAACCGTATACGTATACTGATTTCTGCAGCAATAGCTAGTCAAAAAGCTATTTGAAATATTGATGAGAACTATAAATGAAATAGAAAATGAAAGTGAAGGTGATGATAATTTTGAGGAAGAATTTTTAATTGAAAATATGCAACGAATCCGAGGAAAACAGCAAAAACCTGTGCGTATAGAAGGTTATGTAATTATCGATACGTAATTACGAAAACGTAATTATCGATATATAGATATATAGATATATAGATTACGATATATAAATATATAGATATATAGATTACGATATATATTATATAATTGAAACACAAAATATTATAATAATTACTAACTTCTTGCAGATCTGTGAGTGAGAATAGTCTGATTTTGCCAAATCTTCTATGAATGATTCTGTGCGCCGTGTTGTAAAAGCATTGAACAGCATTGCAAATAAAATTATTAAATGGCCTACAGGTAAAAAATTAATAGCTTCCAAAAAGAAATTCAGATGTCTGGGGAAAATTCCTATAGCTGGTATAATAGGAGCAATAGATGGTTGTTACATATTTATAAAGAAACCAGAACTTGAGGTATCTCTCTTTCTCTCTCTCTCTCTCCTCTTTATTCCTAATTGTGGTGCTTGCAAATTTTGAGGAACTTTTTTGCTATTGTGTAATTAAATAAAGTACAGCATCTTTTGCGACCACTTTGTGCCTGAACTCTTTGTAAGCTGATTTGATTCTGCAACTTGTGGCTCTAAATCAGACATAAGCATTGAAGAAGTTGTGCCTGAACTCTTTGTAAGCTAATTGAATCTGCAACTTGTGGCTCTGAATCAGACGTAAGCATTGAAGAAGTTGTGGAGGATTCGGATGCAGATATAGATATAACATTAAGTAACTTGAGGTTTTCTTCTGTAGTTTTACAAGCATAGATTAACCCATCTGTAATAAATTAAAATATTATAATATAGATTATAAAATATATTCAATATATAATGTGCTATATGATATAATTATATGTGTAATAATCTTACAAAAATATACTTATATTAAATTCTAAATTATATGTTACTTTCTATCCAAATACTAAATAAAAGTTATTGAATAAAGTAAAATGGAAAACATAACCCAATATTCAGAACTATGGAAAAATAGAGAAGTATTTGTGCTTACTGTGTCGATCAATTATTAAGATTATATCATCTTGAATGATGAATTCACCATTTTCTAAGCAATAAGGGACATGACGCCCAGATATTAGATTGTTAATTATAGTGGTCTCGGTCGTCTCGGTCTGATCCATTTTCTTTGCTTCGTTATTAGCGCCAAAATAGTGGGAGTTACTCTGTTAACCCCTGAAAATTTAGAGGTTGAAAAGACGACCCCGGGGTGTATTTAAACAACTCTACTCAGCATTTCCGAACGCAACTAGCGAGATTATTTTATCTTACCCGGGTTATTTTCCGAACGGCGTTGGGTTAACTTCTTTACCCAGAGTTGGATTTCTGAACGAACTCCACCAGGAGTCCGATCGTCGCTCTTGCCTGCGCGTCCTTGGTTAGCCACGCTGCCTCTGGTTGTGCTGGTGCCGCCTTGCTCACGACGTCCCATAGACCTTCTTTTATGAGTAGTAACTCAACTTTGTATCTCCATGACTCGTAATTGTCGTTGTTCAGCTTGGCCAGAGAGAAGAATGAGAGTGGTCACGGCCGCGTTTTAGGTAGTCCCCGTCCACGAGCGCCTCTATGTGCACAAAACGTGCACATTGAACTACGTAGCCATGTCCACGAAAATTTCTGATGGGTAACGCGTTATGTGCACGCTCTATAGGTTCTGTTCCGTGCTATGTGCACGATCTTTTGGTTCTGTTCCGTGCTATGTTCAAAGCGTTGGTAATGCATGATAATGCGGCCGCGGCGGCACGCGCCGGCTATGCGACGTTGCCACGACCATCCACATCCACGATGCCTGCACGCATTTCGGGTATCGTGTCTCGTGCCTCGCCGACTACTAAGTCTCGAGTTGGCAAATCGACGATGCGCTACGTCACATTTGTAAATATTTATTTAGTCATATTTACAATTTTTATATTTATAACTTTTAAATATGCATAATATGTATATATATATTATATATATATATATATACATACATGCATATTAAAAAAATATATATATATTTATTTATTTATAAATGTAAAAATTGTAAATAAAATAAATATTTATAAACACTATAATTCAGGAAGGAAAAGATTTAGGAGTTAGATTTAGGAGTAGAGAGAGCTATGTGCCTAAATAAAATATAAATATTAATTGTTACTTTATTATTTATTGAAGATTATTTTTGATAATAATATATATGTTGATGCCCGATATATATTTTTTTCACCAGCTCCGCCTCTACTTCTTCCTCTACCTCTGTCTCTGCCTCTGCCTCTGCCTCTGTCTCTCTGCTTCTTCCTCGGTCTCTACCTCTCCCTCGCATCACGATAAAACAAGACAATAAAAAGAAAAAGAAAAGGAAATGTGTGTGTGTGTGTGCGTGCGCGCGTGCGCGCGCGCATGCTGCGTGCGTGCGTGTGTGTTAGATCTTAGATTGTTATTATCTATACGAATTTATTATATATGTATGTATATATACATAAAAGGTATATGTTTTACGCTGTTATATATTATTTATCATATATATAGAACGCATATCTTTATTTTATTTTAAAAATTTATTAAAACAAAAACATTTTAGTAAACAGTTTATACGAATTGTTAATTTAAATTGTTTGTTATTATCTAATAATTTTTTATAGTAATGAACTTGCAAGGACAAAAATCTTCTATAGAGAGGCCATCTCGTCTAATCTGTCCCACGCGTTCACAAGAGCACGATTTTTTATAATCCAACTATATCTTAATCTTGTTAAACGCTTTTTTGCCTTTAAAGTCGTCAGATTTCGACGAGTTGTCGCCTGCAATTCTCCCAATTTTTCTGTAAATAAGAAATTAAAGCAAATGTATATATAATAATATTTTACATAATAATTATAAATATGTGTACATAGTTATTCCTAACAATTTATATATTAATGTACAAAACTTACTTATAAACATCCATAGGTCATGGATTATCTGTAAATTTATGATTTAATGTCCTGTGGTATCGTTTTATTAAATTATTTAATATTTGTCCGTTTAAGCTTCCGATACGTTGAAAATCGGGTTGGTGCTACTCGTTTTATCAAAAAACGGCCGTAATTTGCTCTCTTTTTTCCTATGATTTTTCTAATATTTTTGCATAACGCCTATAAAATATTATAAAGATTTAAATAAATAATTAAAAATATTTAATATGAATTGTTATTGTATGCATATAATATTTTTAATATATATGTTAAAAATATTATGCATACAATAATAAAGATTGAGAGAGAGATTAAGATTGAGAGAGAGAGAGAAAGAGAGAGAGAGAGAGAGAGAGAGAGAGAGAGAGAGAGAGAGAGAGAGAGAGAGAGAGAGAGAGAGAGAGAGAGAGAGAGAGAGAGAGAGAATTGATACTTGTGAATAATGGAAATATCATCCTTTCTTGCGTCTTACTAACTTCAGCAGATATGGTAAGAACGTTAAAAAAGCTTTTTGAAGATCAAATTCTAAATCGGTCATTACTGTTCGTGGACGCAATGACGGTGCTAATTTAGTGACTATATATTCTAATTGGTTAATAATCTGTACATTTCCTTCGTTCCATGATAACCTACGCAAAAGGTATTCCTTAGAATAGAAAAATATGTAAAAAAAATAATAATAATTTTTATGTTTAGAATCATTGTTACAACTTTTGAAATAGATATTATTAATAAATTTTAAATAACTTACATGATTAAATTTTTGAGCCATTAATGTAAAAAATTGTCGTGTCTCATTAACAGTTGTACTTTTATTTTTATTTTCTAATAAAATAGAAGCAGTTTTAAACGTAGCGTCAGCAAATATTTCTTCAGTAGCGCCCGTTTTGCATAAAGTCCGAATAAAAGCTCGATCAAATATTAGGCCAGTCATTAAAGACAATTAATTCACTTTAATTACAAAAGTTTTCAAATTTTGATGGAATATTGGGTGAGTTAAAATAACAATAAATTTCATTTTGCAACCATCCCCGAGGTCCGGAACATGCTAAACATTGCAAAAAACGTTAATTTATTATAAGTTTGCGAAAAAAATTGCAATGATTCTAAACCAATTAGAATATATAGTCACTAAATTAGCACCGTCATTGCGTCCACGAACAGTAATGACCAATTTAGAATTTGATCTTCAAAAAGCTTTTTTAACGTTATTACCATATCTGCTGAAGTTAATAAGACGCAAGAAAGGATGTTATTTCCATTATTCACAAGTATCAATTCTCTCTCTCTCTCTCTCTCTCTCTCTCTCTCTCTCTCTCTCTCTCTCTCTCTCTCTCTCTCTCTCTCTCTCTCTTCTCTCTCTCTCTCTCTCTCTCCCCTTCCCTCTCTCTCTCTTAATCTTAATCTCAATCTCAATCTTTATTATTGTATGCATAATATTTTTAACGTATATATTAAAAATATTATATGCATACAATAACAATTCATATTAAATATTTTTAATTATTTATTTAAATCTTTATAATATTTTCTAGGCGTTATGTAAAAATATTAGAAAAATCATAGGAAAAAAGAGAGCAAATTCGAAGCAATCAGAGGAAATACTTACAAAGGCTTAATGGCTTTGGCGTCATTACCTGAAAAAGATATTGTGACAGTTTCATAATATTAAATCAGACATGTCGCTATATATGAGACGTCGATCCCAATAACGTTACTTTCGCTATTATGGCCGTTTTTTGATAAAACGAGTAGCACCAACCCGATTTTCAACGTATCGGAAGCTTAAACGGACAAATATTAAATAATCTCTACTATTATATAGGAAAAGTTTGTACTGTTGTTCGGAGTAATCTTAGAAACTATTGGACCGATTTTGAAAGCATTGTACATGAAGTAGGGGTAGAATTTTCCGAGGAGTGTTATAGGGTGTATAGTTTTTCGTTACCGATCTTCTGGAAACCGATTTTTTTAATTTCTTTAATTTTTCGGAGAATAATTGACGGAATCTTAAAGAATTAAGAATTTTCTGGTGAGTAATATAAAATGTATAATGTACTCTTATTTTCACTAAAATTTATTTCACCAAAATGTTATTAATTTTCTCTTTTCTCTTTTTTTACAAATTAATTTTATTTTTTTTCTAATGAATAAATGTTTTTTTTTAATAATTTCTATTAATTTTAACGATCCAAAAACTTTATCCCACGTTATTTCCTTCTTATTTTCCCTAAAACTTATCTCCTAAAAATGTTATTAATTTTTTCTCTTTTTTTTAAACAAATTAATTTTATCTTTTTTTTAAATATTTTTTTCTAAATACGTTTTTTTTTTAATTTTTAAATCTTACAACACTTTTATTTTCACTAAAACTTATTTCATCAATATGTTATTAATTTTCTGTTTCTCTTTTTTTTTCACTTTTTTTCTAATCATTAAATGTATTTTTTTAGATTTTTCTGTAATTTCCATTAATTTCTAAACTTTAAAACAAAATCAGCAATTCAATTTATTTCTCGATTAACTGGCGCAATATATACAAGAATGCACAACGTTTCCCGGTGATCCCTTATGTGAAGGGCTTAAGCGCGGGCATACGGGGTATTCTTGAGAGAGTCCGCTGTGACGTGGTATATAAGATACCGAAAAAACTCAGTGCTGTCATCAGGAGGGGCAAGGATAGATTGGCGACTAACAGGGAAACTAATGTGGTTTACAAAATTGATTGTGAGAATTGCGACGCGTCTTACATTGGGCAGACGAAGAGACATCTCGAGACAAGAGTGAAAGAACATTTCAGCGATATTAAAAAACATGACAGCAATTTCTCTGTCGTAAGCAAGCACCGGATACAGAATGACTACAATTTTAAGTGGTCAGATCCGAAAATATTACACAAAGAACCTCACTTGAAAATGAGAGAGATCGCTGAAATGTTCTTTATAAAGAAAAATAAGAACACGATCAATTTAAAAAAAGATACCGAGAATTTAAATACGATATACGACAGTGTCATCATGTCAGTTTGTTTATATTTCTACCTCGGGACACCTTGTTTCTTTCTTTGTCCGCTCAGTTTCCCAAGTACTCGCATACATGTAACATGTCGCAACGAAGAACTAGTCATACGCGAAATCCTATTATGAAATTCGTAAGTTTTTCTTGATTGTTGCTTTCTCTCCTCATATATCATTGTTGTTACAAATTAAGATTTGTCCACAGCTGACCTTTAGGGCCATGCGGGAACATGCTCGTGAACTCAGGAATCTGTACTAATTATGTGACGAGTCAATAGATGATAGGTATTGCTCAATATTTAATAACGTCGTTAACTTAATATTTGTCTCGATTGATTTATATTGTTTTTCTTTTTCGCTGTTTCTGTTTCAGTTCGCACTTGAAAAGGGCTCGAATATAGAGCCGAAAAACGTTGTGCATTCTTGTATATATTGCGCCAGTTAATCGAGAAATAAATTGAATTGCTGATTTTATTCACTGGCGGACGAAATTATTATCGATACTTAAAACAAAAGACGAATCATTTTCTCGAATACACATCAATTTTTTATTTTAATATTACGTAAATTTTATTTCTTTTAATTTTTTTAAAACAATTTTAAGAAAAACACATTCTACTTTTCAAGAGACACGGTAGTGTCTCGCGCCAAGTACACGCGGAGCGAGACCGACCGTGACTCTTTTACGCGACGCGACGGGTTGCGAGTACTCAAGATGTTGAGATCTCGATAACGAGCGAACGGATCAAGTTCTAAGTAGGCTTGATCGATAGTTGGGGTCAAAATAGGGGGGGTATCTCCTATATAATTTTCCGCTACGTGCCCTACGAGCGGAGATATTGCGACGCAAAGTCCAAATGTGAAAATTTATTTTTAAGATACTTTCTACGTCGACCGTCTCTCATGCCATATCACGTGATCAGAGAAAATGTCCCTTTCACTTTTTCGACACTGGCGGCGCAGGTATCGCCAGTTTCGATATCGCGCGCGTATTTCGAACGATCTAGTAGGTAAATTATTAAAAGTCGATAAACTTATCGGTCAGAAAAAAGATTTCTATTTAGTTAAATTAAGTATATATATAATATATATTGATTCTTATGAATCAAGCTTGAATTCGCTGTTTAGGTATCCCAGGTTGCCGATGACGAAATACAGATAGTGCGCTTCATAGTTTTCGGTGTCCAGGTGTAATAATACGTTGAATTCGATGTCTACGTGTTCCAGGTTGCCGATGACGAGGTCCACATAGTGCGCTCCGTAGTTTTCGGTGTCTACGTGTATTAATACCTTGAATTCGATGTCCACGTGTTCCAGGTTGCCGATGACGGGATCCAGATAGTGCGCTTCATAGTTTTCGGTGTCCAGGTGTAATCGTACGTTGAATGCGACGTCTAGGTGTCCCAGGTTGCCGATGACGATGTCTAGATAGTGAGCTCCGTAGTTTTCGGTGTCTACGTATATTAATACCTTGAATTCGATGTCTACGTGTTCTAGGTTGCCGATGACGAGGTCCACATAGTGCGCTCCGTAGTTTTCGGCGTCTACGTATATTAATACCTTGAATTCGATGTCCACGTGTCCCAGGTTGCCGATGACGATGTCTAAATAGTGCGCTCCGTAGTTTTCGGTGTTCACGTGTATTAATACCTTAAATTCGATGTCCACGTGTCCCAAGTTGCCGATGACGAGGTCCACATAGTGCGCTCCGTAGTTTTCGGTGTCTACGTGTATTAATACCTTGAATTCGATGTCCACGTGTCCCAGGTTGCCGATGACGGGATCCAGATAGTGCGCTTCATAGTTTTCGGTGTCCAGGTGTAATCGTACGTTGAATTCGATGTCTAGGTGTCCAAAATTGCCGATGACGAGGTCCACATAGTGCGCTCCGTAGTTTTCGGTGTCTATGTGTATTAATACCTTGAATTCGATGTCCACGTGTCCCAGGTTGCCGATGACGATGTCTAGATAGTGAGCTCCGTAGTTTTCGGTGTCTACGTGTATTAATACCTTGAATTCGATTTCTAGGTGTCCCAGGTTGCCGATGACGAGGTCCACATAGTGCGCTTCGTAGTTTTCGGTGTCCATGTGTAATAATACGTTGAATTCGATGTCTACGTGTTCTAGGTTGCCGATGACGAGGTCCACATAGTGCGCTCCGTAGTTTTCGGTGTCTACGTATATTAATACCTTGAATTCGATGTCCACGTGTCCCAGGTTGCCGATGACGATGTCTAAATAGTGCGCTCCGTAGTTTTCGGTGTTCACGTGTATTAATACCTTAAATTCGATGTCCACGTGTCCCAGGTTGCCGATGACGATGTCTAGATAGTGAGCTCCGTAGTTTTGGTGTCCAGGTGTAATAATACGTTGAATGCAATGTCTAGGTGTCCCAGGTTGCCGATGACGGGATCCAGATAGTGCGCTTCATAGTTTTCGGTGTCCAGGTGTAATCGTACGTTGAATTCGATGTCTAGGTGTCCCAAGTTGCCGATGACGAGGTCCACATAGTGCGCTCCGTAGTTTTCGGTGTCTACGTATATTAATACCTTGAATTCGATGTCCACGTGTCCCAGGTTGCCGAATGACGATGTCTAAATAGTGCGCTCCGTAGTTTTCGGTGTTCACGTGTATTAATACCTTAAATTCGATGTCCACGTGTCCCAGGTTGCCGATGACGATGTCTAGATAGTGAGCTCCGTAGTTTTTGGTGTCCAGGTGTAATAATACGTTGAATGCAATGTCTAGGTGTCCCAGGTTGTCCGATGACGGGATCCAGATAGTGCGCTTCATAGTTTTCGGTGTCCAGGTGTAATCGTACGTTGAATTCGATGTCTAGGTGTCCCAAGGTTGCCGATGACGAAGGTCCAGATAGTGCGCTTCATAGTTTTCGGTGTCCAGGTGTAATCGTACGTTAAATTCGATGTCTAGGTGTCCCAAGTTGCCGATGACGAGGTCCACATAGTGCGCTCCGTAGTTTTCGGTGTCTATGTGTATTAATACCTTGAATTTCGATGTCCACGTGTTCCAGGTTGCCGATGACGGGATCCAGATAGTGCGCTTCATAGTTTTCGGTGTCCAGGTGTAATCGTACGTTGAATGCGACGTCTAGGTGTCCCAGGTTGCCGATGACGATGTCTAGATAGTGAGCTCCGTAGTTTTCGGTGTCTACGTATATTAATACCTTGAATTCGATGTCTACGTGTTCTAGGTTGCCGATGACGAGGTCCACATAGTGCGCTCCGTAGTTTTCGGTGTCTACGTATATTAATACCTTGAATTCGATGTCCACGTGTCCCAGGTTGCCGATGACGATGTCTAAATAGTGCGCTCCGTAGTTTTCGGTGTTCACGTGTATTAATACCTTAAATTCGATGTCCACGTGTCCCAAGTTGCCGATGACGAGGTCCACATAGTGCGCTCCGTAGTTTTCGGTGTCTACGTGTATTAATACCTTGAATTCGATGTCCACGTGTCCCAGGTTGCCGATGACGGGATCCAGATAGTGCGCTTCATAGTTTTTCGGTGTCCAGGTGTAATCGTACGTTGAATTCGATGTCTAGGTGTCCAAAATTGCCGATGACGAGGTCCACATAGTGCGCTCCGTAGTTTTCGGTGTCTATGTGTATTAATACCTTGAATTCGATGTCCACGTGTCCCAGGTTGCCGATGACGATGTCTAGATAGTGAGCTCCGTAGTTTTCGGTGTCTACGTGTATTAATACCTTGAATTCGATTTCTAGGTGTCCCAGGTTGCCGATGACGAGGTCCACATAGTGCGCTTCGTAGTTTTCGGTGTCCATGTGTAATAATACGTTGAATTCGATGTCTACGTGTTCTAGGTTGCCGATGACGAGGTCCACATAGTGCGCTCCGTAGTTTTCGGTGTCTACGTATATTAATACCTTGAATTCGATGTCCACGTGTCCCAGGTTGCCGATGACGATGTCTAAATAGTGCGCTCCGTAGTTTTCGGTGTTCACGTATATTAATACCTTAAATTCGATGTCCACGTGTCCCAGGTTGCCGATGACGATGTCTAGATAGTGAGCTCCGTAGTTTTGGTGTCCAGGTGTAATAATACGTTGAATGCAATGTCTAGGTGTCCCAGGTTGCCGATGACGGGATCCAGATAGTGCGCTTCATAGTTTTCGGTGTCCAGGTGTAATCGTACGTTGAATTCGATGTCTAGGTGTCCCAAGTTGCCGATGACGAGGTCCACATAGTGCGCTCCGTAGTTTTCGGTGTCTACGTATATTAATACCTTGAATTCGATGTCCACGTGTCCCAGGTTGCCGATGACGATGTCTAAATAGTGCGCTCCGTAGTTTTCGGTGTTCACGTGTATTAATACCTTAAATTCGATGTCCACGTGTCCCAGGTTGCCGATGACGATGTCTAGATAGTGAGCTCCGTAGTTTTTGGTGTCCAGGTGTAATAATACGTTGAATGCAATGTCTAGGTGTCCCAGGTTGCCGATGACGGGATCCAGATAGTGCGCTTCATAGTTTTCGGTGTCCAGGTGTAATCGTACGTTGAATTCGATGTCTAGGTGTCCCAAGTTGCCGATGACGAGGTCCACATAGTGCGCTCCGTAGTTTTCGGTGTCTACGTGTATTAATACCTTGAATTCGATGTCCACGTGTCCCAGGTTGCCGATGACGGGATCCAGATAGTGCGCTTCATAGTTTTCGGTGTCCAGGTGTAATCGTACGTTGAATTCGATGTCTAGGTGTCCCAAGTTGCCGATGACGAAGTCCACATAGTGCGCTCCGTAGTTTTCGGTGTCTATGTGTATTAATACCTTGAATTCGATGTCCACGTGTCCCAGGTTGCCGATGACGGGATCCAGATAGTGCGCTTCATAGTTTTCGATGTCCAGGTGTAATCGTACATTGAATGCAATGTCTAGGTGTCCCAGGTTGCCGATGACGATGTCCAGATAGTGCGCTTCATAGTTTTCGGTGTTCAGGTGTAATCGTACGTTAAATTCGATGTCTAGGTGTCCCAAGTTGCCGATGACGAGGTCCACATAGTGCGCTCCGTAGTTTTCGGTGTCTATGTGTATTAATACCTTGAATTTGATGTCCACGTGTTCCAGGTTGCCGATGACGGGATCCAGATAGTGCGCTTCATAGTTTTCGATGTCTAGGTGTAATCGTACGTTGAATGCAATGTCTAGGTGTCCCAGGTTGCCGATGACGATGTCTAGATAGTGAGCTCCGTAGTTTTCGGTGTCTACGTGTATTAATTTCTTAAATTCGATGTCCACGTGTCCCAGGTTGCCGATGACGGGATCCACATAGTGCGCTCCGTAGTTTTTGGTGACTAGGTGTATTAATAACTTTAAATCCGAATGTAGGACACGTAAATATCAAATTTGAGGTATTAATACACGTAGACACCGAAAACTACGGAGCGCACTATGTGGATCTCGTCATCGGCAACGTGGGACACCTAGACATCGAATTCAACGTATTATTACACCTGGACACCGAAAACTATAGAGCGCATTATTTGTAACCCGTTATCGGCAACCTGGGATACCTAGACATCGAATTCAAGCTTGATTCATAAGAATCGACTTAAAAATTTCCTAGCGGCAGAACTAAAATTATGTCATGACATAATAAAAATTCGTTGAATTAAAATGATGTCTAGACATAATAAAAACTGGACAAATTAAAATTATGTCTAGAATAAAAATTGGATGAATTAAAATTATGTCTGACATAAAAATAATTCCGCATTTTTATTATGTGTATACACATAATTTTAATTCATACAATTTTTATTATGTGTACACATAATTTGTTTTTGAATGAACGTAAAACGTATTTGTTACAATATCTATTCATTATTGAAAATCGATATGCGCGACAAAAGCTCTTGTATATCATTAATTATGTTATTATTTAAATATTATATATATTTTTATTTATATATTTTTAGTATTATTAAAAAAATTATTAGCATTTAAGATACGAATCTTTTTCCGTTAGTTTGTAAGTTTCATGATTAAAAAGATTATGTCGTATTATTAATACCTCGAAATAACACTCTGTACATATAGTTTATACAATGCGTAATACTACAAAAAAGCGTGATATCTGTACAAAATTACCTTTTTTAAAAAAAAGGTAAAGAAAGGAGCCAAGTACACGCATAGTAGTGTGTATGTTGTTACCTCGAAAAAAAAACAGTGGTAGTATTATACCTCACAAAAATCTAAGTAACAAGTGATAGACGTAATTTTTGTATTTTGAAAAATCTCGAAAAAACCTAAGCAGTAGTATCTTTATCTCGAAAAAACCGAAGTAACAAGTGGTAGACGTAATCTTTGTATCTCCAAAAATCTCGAAAAAACCTAAGCAGTAGTATTTTTATTTCTAAAAAATTATTACTCAAGTGATTATTTTACAATTACAAAAAAGAAATGATATCTCTTTTTAAATTACAGCGCCAATTACAGAGAACATTTTTCGAGATCGAGGTATAATATTACCACACTGCTTTTCTTCAATTAGAATAAAAGATTGAATCATGAAGAATTACACAGAGGTAACAGTACAAAATACAAATATTTTATTAAAATATTTAAACCCAACAAGGGAATACAAGGTATTTAAATACAAAGTTTATATATGTATTTTAAAAGATTTAATCGCATCGCAAAGAATTACAGAGGTAACAGTACAAAAAATAAAAATATTTTATTCAAATACATAAATTTTTCTTGTCAAAAAACTTGGCGCTGCTAGACCTCAAAATTAGGTCAGCCTGGTGTGTATGTGCGAGCGAGTGAATGTGGGTGATGTGTGTGTGTGTGTGTGTGTGTGTGTGTGACGGTGAATAATGCGGCTTATGATTAAGTATAGGATAAGTTTATATTTTTAAAGCGATTAAAATTAAGTATAGAATAAGTGATATTTACATTTGTAAAAGGTCTCTCTTTCTCTCGAATAATGCGGCTTATGATTAAGTATAGGATAAAAGGTGTCTCTCTCTCTCTCTTTCTCTCTCTAGCAGCGCCAAGTTTTTTGACAAGAAAAATTTATGTATTTGAATAAAATATTTTTATTTTTTGTACTGTTACCTCTGTAATTCTTTGCGATGCGATTAAATCTTTTAAAATACATATATAAACTTTGTATTTAAATACCTTGTATTCCCTTGTTGGGTTTAAATATTTTAATAAAATATTTGTATTTTGTACTGTTACCTCTGTGTAATTCTTCATGATTCAATCTTTTATTCTAATTGAAGAAAAGCAGTGTGGTAATATTATACCTCGATCTCGAAAAATGTTCTCTGTAATTGGCGCTGTAATTTAAAAAGAGATATCATTTCTTTTTTGTAATTGTAAAATAATCACTTGAGTAATAATTTTTTAGAAATAAAAATACTACTGCTTAGGTTTTTTCGAGATTTTTGGAGATACAAAGATTACGTCTACCACTTGTTACTTCGGTTTTTTCGAGATAAAGATACTACTGCTTAGGTTTTTTCGAGATTTTTCGAGATACATACAAAGATTACGTCTACCACTTGTTACTTCGGTTTTTTCGAGGTAAAGATACTACTGCTTAGGTTTTTTCGAGATTTTTCAAAATACAAAAATTACGTCTATCACTTGTTACTTAGATTTTTGTGAGGTATAATACTACTACTGTTTTTTTTTCGAGGTAACAACATACACACTACTATGCGTGTACTTGGCGCTTTTCTTTACCTTTTTTTTAAAAAAGGTAAAATAAATTTACTACATTTAAAATTAATTTTTTTTAATTTTCTTGAGTAATAATCTATATAATATCTGTACTGTCAGTTTTCGTTATTGACGTTTAATTCCGCGGAAGCTTCAAGCCGAAGCGTGTCCTTGACAACGGGACTCTGAGAATTATTGATTTTTCGTTTTTCAGATTTAATTTGGAATTCGAACCAAAAGATCTCAGGAATCTGTCATTAATAGGAGATATGGTAAGTCAGGGATATAATAATGTATCCGTGATCTGTTGGTCTTCAGTATTTTTGGAACCGTTGTTCATAAAAGTAGATAAGCAAAATTAATATTTCAGTCTTCTTCGTACAATTTAAATTACTAATTTTTTATAATTGCTTGAAATTATTTTTTATAATTCAAAATGCATAAATGTCTACAAAAGATCTCAGGAATTAATAGATGATATTTTTGCCTGTCAGATTTAATTTGGAATTCGAAAAGATCTCAGGAACCTGTCATTAATAGGAGATACGGTAAGTCAGGGATATAATAATGTATCCGTGATCTGTTGAAGTCTTCAGTATTTTTGGAACCGTTGTTCATAAAGCAAAATTAATATTTCAGTCTCCCTCTTAGATTATTATTTTGTACAATTTAGATTACTAATTTTTATAATTGTTTGAAATTATTCTTTAAAATTCAAAATGCATAAATGTCTACAAAAGATCTCAGGAATCTGCCATTAATAGATGATACGGTAAGTCAGGGATACAATAATGTATCCGTGATCTGTTGAAGTTTTCTTGGAACCGTTGTTTATTGTAAAGGTAAATAAACAAAATTAAAATTTCAGTCTTTCTCTTATTGTCAAATTATTATTTCGTATAATTTAAATTATCTTTACTCTATCACTGCATGCAGAACTTATTGCCAAATATTTATTAATTATATAATAAACAAGGTTTAAAGACTCATATCCATGGCACTTGACAACATCCAATTTCAGAATTTCTTTCTCTGCAACGACTACACGCACGATCAAACAATAAATTTTCCACTAAATAAGTTTTACCCCAAGGGCAATAAGTTCATGGTGGAACCAACAGATAGGGCCTATTAGTTTAGCAGAAACCTCGCTGTCGCATATTAGGAGCCTTTCTCATAATAGGGGACTTTCCTCTATTATTATTTTACCAGCCATCAGAACCACTTAAACTATGGGAAACTTTTAAAAAAGATCTTTGTGAAGACATACTAAATAGGATACGTCATCAAAAATACGATTTTACTTTGCAATTTGATGAAAATATTTACAATGAAGGTTTGATTCAAATTGAAGATAAACTTTTAGAATTAAATGAAAAAAACTTGACTAAATTTGGTTTACCGTCAACAAATCGTTTAAATCATAATCTTTTTGAAGCAATACTGAAACAACCATATGACCCCAGGTAGCAGACAGTCGTCATAATGACGTGATTCTTACGTCATTTTATGACGTATGTTACGTCATTTATTCCTAAAGTTTAACGTAAAAATGACGTATTTTTCACGGTCCTAAGTCACATCCCAACGACGTCATTTTCTGACGTTTTATTGACGGCAAAAATAGGTCCAATGTACGACATACCGGTTTTTAGAAATGTTTTTTTATGAAATTAAAATTTAAAAATGTCCACTTGATAAACGTTTATAAAAAAACGTTCTTTTTCTATATTTAAGAAAAAAAAAGCATTTTAACTGTTTCTTTACATATCGTGTGTGTATAGCATAGCCCGCTGTCTCAAGGCGGTCACCCATCCTAGTACAGTACCGCGCCCGTGTCGCTTGACTTCGATGATCCAGTGGACAGTGACGATCTTCTGACCCTGATGCTTCCTTATTAACTGTACTTGTCTATAACGGTACATCTTTAAAGTGTTCAAAAATTTTGTAATGATATCTTCTTGATAGTTATAACACTGCATGAAATAGTTGTCATAAAACTATGATTATACACACGCAACTAGATCCACTTATATCATAAAGTTACGAAACACTATAAATGTAGAAATATTCCTGTGAAAAATACTGTGAAAAATACGTCATTTTTACGTTAAACTTTAGGAATAAATGACATAACATGCGTCATAAAATGACGTAAAAATCACGTCATTATGACGACTGTCTGCTACTTGGGTAGTCAATTAAACGTCTATATAATGTCATTTTACAAAGTCTTTTTGACGTATTAAAACATGACGTTAAATATACGTCACTTAATCGACGAATGACGTTACTGACCAATTATGACCAAATATTGACGTCAAAATGACGAGTGCTTGCTACCTGGGACAGTAATCAGTTAAATGCACACTGAGGGAAAAATTTTGTTGAATCAACAAAACAAATTTGCTTGGCAACATACAATCATCCGGTTTTGTTAAATCAACAAAAAAATTTTGTTGATTTTTCAATTTATTGATCCAATTATTTATTTTATTAAATTAAGTACACGTCTATTATTTGGACAAAATAAAATAATTAAATTTTGAAAATGGTTATACAATAGAAAACGGCTAAATTACGAGCTATTAATAGGTGTATATTTATTCAAACAACTTAACAACGAATGTGTTTGCAATATAATGGTATTATACAAAATCATTTTTTTAAAGTTAATGATTAATTTTGTTAACTCGATAAAATAATTTTATTGAATCAAGAACATTAACGTTTTTAAAAATAGTATATTTATTCAAAGAAATATATAGTTAATGTTATATTATGTATAATTGATAGTATAAAATATTTAGTTAAAAAGAACAAATCAATATAGTCCACAAACAAAATAGTTAAAAAGAACAAAACAAAAAAAATATTTTGTACAAATATTTTGTTAAGTCAATCAAATCATCCGCTTGGCAACATACAATCATCCGGTTTTGTTAAATCAACAAAATTTTTTTGAAAAAAATAATTATTTTTCTCAGTGCATATATCAAAGAAAATTATCCTAAGTTAGTGCCGGATCAACGTCAAGCATTTAACAAAATACTAGATAGCGTCGAGCGCAAAATGAGGAAAAGATATTTTTCATAGACGCACCTGGAGGTACAGGAAAGACATTTCTCACTAACCTTATATTAACTAAAGTTAGATCTTCTGGTAAAATGGCTTTAGCTGTTGCTTCATCATGTATAGCAGCAACGTTACTAAGTGGTGGAAAAACGGTACATTCCACTTTTACATTACCCCTAAATGTATCTGTACAGCAAGAAACTGTTTGCTCAATACGTAAAAATGGACCACTAGGTAAAGTATTACAAGAGATTTCCTTACTTATATGGGATGAGAATGCGCAATAATGAGCCATAGGGCACATATGGAAACAATCAATCGAACACTCCAAGATTTGAGACATAGTGAAAAATTAATGGGTGGCGTAACTTTAGTTTTTGCAGGCGATTTTCGACAGACATTACCTGTAATTGTAAGGGGAACCCGCGCTGATATAGTTAAAGCATGTTTGAAATCCTCGGCAATGTGGAGTACACCATACAAACATTTGAATTGCGAACCAATATGAGAGCCAGTTTAGAAGGAGGAGAAAATAATTTTACGACAAAGTTACTGCACCTTGGCGATGAAAATATTCCTAATGATAATAGTTTAATAGAAATTGACTAAAAACTGGGACAAGTGGGTAAGTACAAATAATTTAATTACGAAGATTTATCCAAATGTGGAATGTTTATTGCAGAAAAATTATAAATGGTTGTGTGAAAGAGTCATTGTATCTCCAAGAAACGAATCTGTGAATGACATTAATGATATCATTTCGAAAAAAATTAAAGGGAATAATAAAGAGTATAAATCAATCGATACTGTGGTTAATATGGAAGATACAGTATATTATCCCCAAGAATTTTTAAATAGTTTAAATCCGTCTGGTCTTCCACCACACCGTCTGATTTTGAAGATTGGTATACCAATCATCTTATTGCGCAACTTAATTCCACCGAAATTATGCAATGGTACGCGACTTCAAATTAAAGAATTGCGTAACAACATCATTGAAGCCATTATACTTATCGGCCCCGCAGAAGGGGAGTTAGCGTATATTCCGCGTATTCCAATGATTTCAAAAGACTTACCATTTTCCTTCAAACGTTTACAATTTCCAGTTAAAGTTTCTTTTGCGTTAACGATTAATAAATCACAAGGACAAACTTTCAAATTTGTGGGCATAGATTTAAGAAAAGAGTGTTTCTCACACGGACAACTTTATGTTGGTTTATCTAGAATAGGAAACGCTAAAAATCAATATATTCTGATACACTAAAGAGAAATAAAACCAAAAATACTAATATACCAAATATACTAATATTCAGAAGTCCTATAATTAAGTCAGAATTCAGCAACAAATGCACTTTTGGCAAATTTTCTCTCACAGATTGATTCAGTAAAGAACCAAACAATATTTATTTCTGATGAGATTATTATAAAACAGGGTGCAAGTAGAAACTTGTACATTGCTTCCTCATATTTTTAAAGTAAGCAAGTAAGCATATTTTTTAAGAAACCTACATTGCTTCCTCTATTTTAAACCATAATTATTTATATTTATTTGTTTTGGCTTCCTCATAGAGGAAGCAATCAAAATTATGGACCTTTGATCGCATATAAAGCTAAGTCTAATCAACCAAATATTAAAGAATTATATATGAAATTGGAGTAGAATTTTCCGGGAAATACATCACCTGTAAGAATTAGAAAAATTAAAAAAAAAACGTTATTAACTTAAAAACTATTAAACCGAATTTGTATTAAAACCATATAAAATAGGGGTAGAATTTTCCGGCGAGTGCTATAGAGTATTTTTTTCGTTACCGATGTTCTGGAAACCGATTTTTTAATTTTTCTAATTCTTATAAATAAAAAAATTTAAATTCGACGTTTTTGAACATAAGCAACACATTGGTATCAAAAACTCAAAAAACAATTTTTACTTCGGTTTTTTCTACCCCTATTTCATATATAATTCTTTTAAATTCGGTTGATTAGGGCGGCAGTGTGGCCTAGTGGTAGAGCGACAGACTCGTAATCTGAGGAACCAGGTTCGAGTCCACTAGAGCTATGAAGCATGGAATGTTTTTTCGATAGCTGCGTCCCTCCGTGCAAGATAGGCTCTTGTGCGGAGAAAACTGGGCTCCGTCTTTCGGAAAGAGACGTTAAACCGTTGGTCCAAAGGGTTAAAGTGAGAGGAGAAGGGTAATATTGGTAGTGGATTGCGAACCCTGCGGGGATATGCAATAAATTACGAATTTTACGAATTTTTTACGAATTTGGTTGATTAGACTTAGCTTTATATGCGATCAAAATTATGGACCTTTGATCGCGTATAAAGCTGGGTCTAATCAACCAAATCTTAAAAAATTATATATGAAATAAGGGTAGAAAAGACTGAAAAATATAATAAAATTAGAAATAGATCGATATCTGAATATTTGCGAAAGTTAGAGCTACCACGGACATTTTTAAAAAAATTCAAAATTTTTTTAAAAAAGAACTTTACCGATCATCGCCAAATTCAATACCAACCTTCCTTGAATGATACTCTATCGATTAAAAAAAAAACAGCCCGATATCTCAATATTTGCGGAAGTTAGAGCACATACGGACAACATATGCACACACATACACACATACATACATACAGACAGACATTTTTTTTAGGCGATATTTCGACGTTTTACAACGATCTGAACATATTGGCAGAAAAAACTCAAAAACCAATCTCTTCATTGGTTTCTTCTACCCCTACTTCATATATAATTCATTTAAATTTGATTGACTAGACCCAACTTTATACGCAATCAAAGGTTCATATATGAAATTCACGAAAACAAAGCTTCCTCTATGAGGAAGCAAAAATGGAACTTAAAAAATTCTCTACAAAAAAACGTTATATAGAAAAATAGTGGATTAGACCTAATAGGGACACCACGTTAAAAAAAACGCGCCTAACACTATATCTCCGAAGTGGTGTGGAAAATAGTGTATTATCTCTGAGATGTATAAAAGTTGAAACTTTATAAAATGTATGACACCAAAATGATTGATCTTGAGAAAAAAGTATAAAACGTTTTTTGTATAGAATTTTATAAGTTACAAATTTTAACGAAGATTTATATACTATACACTAGGCGAAGTACTAAACACTATTTTATAAGTTATAAATTTTAACGCAGATTTATATATACTATACACTAGGTGAAAAATATATAATAAAAGTTTCGCCGGCAAAAATAATTCAATAGTGTGAAACTCGAGTAGAAAAAGACCGGTTACGACATGTTTAATTCATGAAAACATTTATGCGATCCGATTTGAAATTAGAAGCATTTAGTTATGATTCAAATTACGAATATCAATTTCATCCGAATGTAATTGGAAAAATGGATGCAATAGGTGATCATTGTCAAGTAAAAAAATTTAAAACTTAAGCACCTAAAATGTGTTAATCATGCAGAAAAGTTAAACTTCCGTCTTTAAATCAACCACCCGACACACTCCTTATGTTTGTTCACAATAAGAATATTGAAACACAATTAAAGTTTCAAGAAAAACGACTCCCGGGCGAAGCCGGGACACCAGCTAGTAATTTAATAAAACGATACCACAGGACATTAAATCATAAATTTACAGATAATCCATGACCTATGGATGTTTATAAGTAAGTTTTGTACATTAATATATAAATTGTTAGGAATAACTATGTACACATATTTATAATTATTACGTAAAATATTATTATATATACATTTGCTTTAATTTCTTATTTACAGAAAAATTGGGAGAATTGCAGGCGACAACTCGTCGAAATCTGACGACTTTAAAGGCAAGAAAGCGTTTAACAAGATTAAGATATAGTTGGATTATAAAAAATCGTGCTCTTGTGAACGCGTGGGGACAGATTAGACGAGATGGCCTCTCTATAGAAGATTTTTGTCCTTGCAAGTTCATTACTATAAAAAATTATTAGATAATAACAAACAATTTAAATAAACAATTCGTATAAACTGTTTACTAAAATGTTTTTGTTTTAATAAATTTTTAAAATAAAATAAAGATATGCGTTCTATATATATAATAAATAATATATAACAGCGTAAAACATATACCTTTTATGTATATATACATACATATATAATAAATTCGTATAGATAATAACAATCTAAGATCTAACACACACGCACGCACGCATGCACGCGCGCGCGCGCGCGCGCGCGCACGCACGCACACACACACACACACATTTCCTTTTCTTTTTCTTTTTATTGTCTTGTTTTATCGTGATGCGAGGGAGAGGTAGAGACCGAGGAAGAAGCAGAGAGACAGAGGCAGAGGCAGAGGCAGAGACAGAGGTAGAGGAAGAGGTAGAGGCGGAGCTGGTGAAAAAAATATATATCGGGCATCAACATATATATTATTATCAAAAATAATCTTCAATAAATAATAAAGTAACAATTAATATCTATATTTTATTTAGGCACATAGCTCTCTCTACTCCTAAATCTAACTCCTAAATCTTTTCCTTCCTGAATTATAGTGTTTATAAATATTTATTTTATTTACAATTTTTACATTTATAAATAAATAAATATATATATATTTTTTTAATATGCATATATGTATATATATATATATATATATATATATATTATGCATATTTAAAAGTTATAAATATAAAAATTGTAAATATGACTAAATAAATATTTACAAATGTGACGTAGCGCATCGTCGATTTGCCAACTCGAGACTTAGTAGTCGGCGAGGCACGAGACACGATACCCGAAATGCTGCAGGCATCGTGGATGTGGATGGTCGTGGCAACGTCGCATAGCCGGCGCGTGCCGCCGCGGCCGCATTATCATGCATTACCAACGCTTTGGACATAGCACGGAACAGAACCAAAAGATCGTGCACATAGCACGGAACAGAACCTATAGAGCGTGCACATAACGCGTTAACCCATCAGAAATTTTCGTGGACATGGCTACGTAGTTCAATGTGCACGTTTTGTGCACATAGAGGCGCTCGTGGACGGGGACCACCTAAAACGCGGCCGTGACCACTCTCATTCTTCTCTCTGATAACGATAACGACGATGAAGGACACGTCACCACACGTCTCCACACCGACGCTTTTTACGCATGCGCGGCCATTTGTTTCCGACTGTCTCCGTCCGTCGAGTCAAGTCGCGAATGTCGCGATCCTCTGTCCGGTTGTCTTTGTGGCTGTTACCGAAAATGTCAGGAAAGTCCAAGGCATTTACCAAAGAGGAGGAGCTGCTGCTGCAGGACTTCTCCAGGAACGTGTCGACGAAATCCTCGGCACTGTTCTACGGCAATGCTTTCATCGTTTCGGCGATACCGATCTGTGAGTGCAGACACTTGTCAAGCTCGCACGACAAGAGATAACACCTTTCATCAGTTTTCTCTGTTACTTTATGCAATTAAATTCCTACCGTATAAAATTTCACGTTGTCTGATTTATCGTATGATGTAAAATGCAGCTGGAGGATTGAAAATGGACAGTTAAGCTACTGCATTAGCGAAAACAAAGATTTTTGATTGGCATTAAACTATGTTATTCTATAGGGCATTATACGTGATCAGGAATTAATTCACGATTTTTTACCACGTAATTACGGAAATATAAGCATTCAAAGTTGGTCAGTTTTACATTAGGTTATATGTGAACGACGTGCAAAATCGTAATTAACGAGTTTTTACGAGTATTTTAAAAAAAAATTGAAATTTGGAAAACAGAAGATCTTATGAATTAAACTATTATGAATGATTTAAAAGAAAAAAAACGTTAGTTTACCATTGCAATAAAAAGATATTCAATATTAAAGCAAACAAAATGTAGCTAACAGAGAAGCTCTGGCTAGGTTGCGTCATCGGAAGCGTCACTCGGGTGTGCTCCTTTCTCCTTCTAACTTGCTGAGATAGAAGAAGAGGGGAGTAGGCTCGTGTGCGCTCGGGTGACGTTTCCGAACGCAGTCAGTCAGTTGGCAACAGCGCGGACCGCACCTAACCTCACTGTCGGCGCCAATGTAAAAATAATCAGAATTAATGACCCAAAACTTCCAGAAAGTCATTTTTTTATCATTATTATGATAGTTGAGAAACTTTACGACTATATTGCACCCAATTTTTTAGATTTTTGTTACAGTCGTTTTGACAAATGTGAAGTTGGTACCCCTGTGTAAGACACTTCGTTTTTAATTAATTACCTGTATCTGGGATTAATTATATGGTGTTATTATACATTTCTGGAGACTAGAAGTTGCACGGAACAAGGTGATACCAAATATACATTTTTTAATACATTAATAAAAATTTTTTTTCGAGTGCTCTATTTTGACTCACGACAACGCAGTATCTACCTTAATATATTTTTGTATGATATTGAATACGAAGCTTGTTATATGATGTTCGAATAAGTTATCTAATATAATAAAAACACATAGTCGATATAGAAAGATTTTTCTCTATAATAATTTCAGCAGAACATTGTTTCCATATAGAAAGCAACAGATCCGTGTACTTTTAAATATGTTTATGTTTTTAGATTTAAATGACCATTTAAATCAGAATATTAAAATTGGAATTTGTTTTCACTCATCGATATGCATTTATATATATAATTTCTTAGTCTAATTTTAATAACAGATATAATTTAATGTCCAGTGTATCTTTGTTTATTTAGATTTGATATTTAATATTTATTGCAAAATAAATTATATGAAATCCTTACCTTTTATTAACTATATTGTGTTTTTTTTATTAGGGTTGTTTTGGAGAATACATTTGATCGATCTATACTCCAACTTGATCTCTTTCATACTGGTTACGTTGGCGAGCACATATGCCCTTGCCTTGGCATATAAAAACACAAAGTTCATCCTCAAACACAAGGTATGTTGTACACATATCTAGGATAGGGGTTCCCAACCTACAGTCAGACCCAGCCTTCCTGAAGTTTGATTAGGTTTGTCAAGAAATTTCGATATTATATAATATAAAAGAATTTTAAAATAAAAAAATTGTTTTTAAATGATTTTCTAAAATAAAACTTATTCTCGACCCTCTGTGGGCCTATTACGTATCTTTTCACGAGGTGAAAATGCAAAAAGTGAACAGATTTACTAGATTTCGACTAATGAACTCGTAGATACTCTAGTGAACTCTCTCTCACTTTTCGCATTTTTACCTCGTGAAAAGATACGTAATAGGCCCCCTGGTTATTACAAAATTTTTAATATGGCCTTAATAGAAAAGGTTGGGAAACTCTAATCCAGGATATCGATATTTTTCTGCTAAATCATGATAGAAGTACTTATAAAAATAAATAAATCATTTTTTATATAATTCGTAAAATAGTAAAGGACTTTAACTTTTGATTTTTGCTTCAAATTTGTTCAAAACTTGATGAATATAATCCTGATGTATGTATAATAACAAGAATATAATATTATAATATTATAATATTTCGTATGTGTGTATGTTACAGATTGCTGTAAAAAGGGAAGATGCTGTAACTAAGGAAATAAGCCGTAAACTTGCGGAAGATAAGAAGATGAGCAAGAAAGAAAAGGACGAAAGGTAATATTTTGTATTTTTTCTAAAACTCAAATGGCTGATCGATCAATTGTGCCTTGTGAATGCTGTACGGCATCTCCTAAATCCTAAGTGATCGTGTTTTGGCATAATGATCATTATTCTAAAAGTATATCCCATACCTTCTACGAAATATTAATTTGTTATGTTCAAATATCTAGGATCTTATGGAAGAAGAATGAAGTGGCGGATTATGAAGCAACAACATTCTCCATTTTCTACAATAACGCCCTTTTCCTGGCATTCGTCATCGTATCTTCGTTTTACGTTTTAAAAACATTCACGCCTGCAGTAAACTATATACTCTCCGTAGGCGCTACCAGCGCTTTCCTGGCATTATTCTCAACGGGATCCCAATAATATACGAGCTCATGTACTCTGTTAACTAATTTCATAAGAGACCTCCATCTGTTCGATTTGTCTTTTGATATGGAACAATATCATAGGTAATAAACACATTTCTATTTATAATAAAATTATTTGCTACGAATTATTTGCTATCCCCAGACATTGACTAATATTTCTAAATTGTAAATGATATAAAAATTATTTTTGTTAAGTAAAGACTATTACACGTAACAAAGTTTTAGTCATAATCGTAAGGCCGTAAGAAAATAGATTATTTTCCTTGAGCTCGAAGAATAATCGAGTGTGATTGGTCTATTTTCTTATGGCCTTACGATTATGACTAAAATTTTGTTGCGTGCAATGGCCTTAAGTAAAACCATCCCTTATTGTAACCTTATGCAAGTACGTATACAAAAATTGTAGTATGGAAGAATCACATCGACAAGACAATTATAATATAAAAAAATTACATTACCGACAAGTTATTGTTATAATTATTATGTAGATAATTATATATTATCGTTATTATAATATCTAAACTATAATATCTAAAAAATCACTTAGTGTGTGAAGTACCGAAGTACCTGACTTGCTATTCTCTTAAAAAATTTTTTGTGAAATTTTTCACCAACAATTATCATTACTTATGGAATATATTATAAATTATTAAGTTGATGAATCATTAATCATCGACAGTGCTTATCAACCGTTAATGTTCACGGTTGATAACTATGGCCATTATCACTATTATTAATATTATTTTGCATTTGCCACCAGTAAAAAAACTATTGCAACTGCATGCTTTTATTTGTACGAAAAAAATGAAGATTTAAATTTTGATCCTGTATGATGTGCCATGCTTGATCTCATTTTAATGTGTGACAACTTGACACCTTAATTTATATTTTTGCATATTAATATAATATTTGTAAAAAGATATAAAATAGAACGCGCACGTAAAAGAACATCAGCATATACAATTAATTAACGTCACTCATAGAAAATCACTAGTAGAAGATTTCTCAGGAAAATATTTTTCATATGTATGTTTTTTCTCTTATATAATCTTCGTTCGTATATAAGAAAAATAATTGAATATATATCGTACATTAGAAGAATAATTAATAGTCCAAGAGCCGGCTGCACAAAACCCTCCCTCATCGAACATCCGGCTAAATTTTATTCGAATAGATAGCTTTTTTAGTGGTTGACCCTGTGCCGGGTTTTATATGCCCTGAAACTTGACCAAAGTGTTAACAAAAGGGCCACTTCCGGTATCATTTTTTAAGATAAAACCCCCTTAAAGAACATCCGGCTGAAACTTGTGTCAATCAATTCAGGATGTCAAGCACTTTAATAAAAAAATATGCTGCCACCCCCCACCTTGACAGGAACCATGGCAGCAACCCTTAAACGTGACATATTTTCGTACCGTACCTCCCTGACAGAACATCCGATTTTTTTTTGAAAATGTAGCTCGAACATTCCTGAACATAAAAAAACAATGCTGCCATCGCTGGCCTTGACCAAAAATTTTTGTGCCACCCGTAAGTCGCGCGACTTTTAGCTGCCAATTTGTAACGGGTCAATACTTTCTTCACAGAACATACGAATTTTTTTTTTTGGAAATGTAGCTCGAACATTACTGAACATAAAAAAACAATGCTGCCATCGCTGGCCTTGACCAAAAATTTTTGTGCCACCCGTAAGTCGCGCGACTTTTGGCTGCCAATTCGTAACGGGTCAACACTTTAGTCCAGTCAAATTAGACATTTCAGCTCGGAAGTGAAGAGAGATTTATAAAACCTTTTTAGGGTTGTTGGGGAGATGCAGAAGAGCTTATTTCTGAGTTTTCGGGTTAATCGGACCGATGGGTTTTTAAAGTGGGGAGGGGGAATGAAAAATTTCGTTTTTTCGCAATAACTCGGCGAATTTTGACCGTACATGATTGACTAACCCCTCATTTTGTAGCTCTTTTAAAACCCTACAATTCATTTCGTGAAGACCCTAACTTAAAATCAAGATTTGTCGAGTTCTAGCCGGTGAAAGTAGGAAAAAATGTATTTTGTCGCAGTTTTTTGCGTTTATCTCGTTTCCATTAATAGATAGAAATATGCCGCCACTGACAAAGTTGTAGGGCTTGAAGAGACCTACAAAATGAGGGGTTAGTCGTTTAGATTCGTTAAAAATTAAGCCCAGGAAAGCCTCTGGAAGTCGCGCTTTTAACGCGTGGCCGATCGTCGCCCGCGCCGCCCGCGCCGCCACCGGCGACGATCGGTCACGCGTTAAAAGCGCGACTTCCAGAGGCTTTCCTGGGCTCAATTTTTAACGAATCTAAACGACTAACCCCTCATTTTGTAGGTCTCTTCAAGCCCTACAACTTTGTCAGTGGCGGCATATTTCTATCTATTAATGGAAACGAGATAAACGCAAAAAACTGCGACAAAATACATTTTTTCCTACTTTCACCGGCTAGAACTCGACAAATCTTGATTTTAAGTTAGGGTCTTCACGAAATGAATTGTAGGGTTTTAAAAGAGCTACAAAATGAGGGGTTAGTCAATCATGTACGGTCAAAATTCGCCGAGTTATTGCGAAAAAACGAAATTTTTCATTCCCCCTCCCAACCTTAAAAACCCATCGATCCGATTAACCCGAAAACTCAGAAATAAGCTCTTCTGCATCTCCCCAACAACCCTAAAAAGGTTTCATAAATCTCTCTTCACTTCCGAGCTGAAATGTCTAATTTGCCTGGACTAAAGTGTTGACCCGTTACGAATTGGCAGCCAAAAGTCGCGCGACTTACGGGTGGCACAAAAATTTTTGGTCAAGGCCAGCGATGGCAGCATTGTTTTTTTATGTTCAGTAATGTTCGAGCTACATTTCCAAAAAAAAAAAATTCGTATGTTCTGTGAAGAAAGTATTGACCCGTTACAAATTGGCAGCTAAAAGTCGCGCGACTTACGGGTGGCACAAAAATTTTTGGTCAAGGCCAGCGATGGCAGCATTGTTTTTTTATGTTCAGGAATGTTCGAGCTACATTTTCAAAAAAAAATCGGATGTTCTGTGAGGGAGGTACGGTACGAAAATATGTCACGTTTAAGGGTTGCTGCCATGGTTCCTGTCAAGGTGGGGGGTGGCAGCATATTTTTTTATTAAAGTGCTTGACATCCTGAATCGATTGACACAAGTTTCAGCCGGATGTTCTTTAAAGGTGGAAGCACATAAAATTGCAGGAGCCATTAGCAGAAGGCAGAAGCTATATGCGCATGCGCTATGGTATCTGTAGAGCTCTATAGATACCATAGCGCATGCGCATATGGCTTCTGCCTTCTGCTTATGGCTCCTGCAATTTTATGTGCTTCCACCTTAAGGGGGTTTCATCTTAAAAAATGATACCGGAAGTGGCCCTTTTTTTTAACACTTTGGTCAAGTTTCAGGGCATATAAAACCCGGCACAGGGTTAACCACTAAAAAAGCTATCTATTCGAATAAAATTTAGCCGGATGTTCGATGAGGGAGGGTTTTGTGCAGCCGGCTCTCCTACTATAAGGCTCCTGGATGGTCACCGCGGCCATATTGGATTCTTACTATCGAGGCGAGGAAAACACCCAATTTTGTTGTGCCTGCCATTTTCAAATAAAAAAACATTTCAATAAAAAATCACGACAGATCGTTTCAGAACACTTCCGAAATTGGCCGAAAACTACCCTTTTCTCTCGACAATAAACAAACAGCCATAAAACGAAGCCTAAACATACGGGAAAAACAGCCGTTTAACGACTATCGAAAGGAGGTAAAAACGTTCCTTCCGCATGAAAATCTTACTTTTCGGCCAATTTTACGACTTTCACGAATACGTTAAACGTTAGAGCACAAGCACAGAGCGAATAATAAAGAAATAGCATGCACAACAAAATAGGCTTGTCAACATGTCACTTTCCACGCCAATCCACGCCTTATAGTTCATTGGTTTGCAGGCGTGAGGCGCTGCACGATTCTTGACATGTCGGTAACATGTCAGCAGCGTACGCACACAGAGATGCTCTGTCTCCATGACGATGCGCGCTCGGCTAAAGTCGGTGTGCCATGCGAGCGAGCGAGAGAGAGAATATCATTCCCTCCTTCTCGCTCTGACTCTGATGCGTCGAGGCTACTAGGGGTGCGTTTCGATATTTACTGTAAGTACTGACGATATGACGTCATTGAGTAGAACTGCAGGAGCGTTCCGTAATTACTTCTGTTGCTTTTACCGCATATAACGCTGCAATAACGGAACGATATCCGCAGTACTGCTCTCTTGTTATGTATAAGAAAAAAATATAACCTATCTTAACCTATAAGAGACACGACGTGACACGACGATAGAACCACCTATTCTAAATATATAGAAAAAAATTTTGTACTTAAACAATAATGTTGGAAAAGTCATGTCTATAAAATAAATAACAATTTTCAGATTTATGAAAATATCGAAATTATTTATTATTATATTAATTATATTAATTTAGTAACCTTTTCGGGCTTTTTCCGCATTTTCGTGACTAACAATTACTGTATATTTCTCGTTTGTTACCTTCCAGGTTCACAAGAACCAAATCTATGTGAACCTGGCACCCAACTTCCGAAAAATTAATTTTTTTACGGAAAACGTTAGCATTTTGTTTGCAGTAACAAAAATTTCGTTTGTAGTTTAATACATTAAAAATTATAAAAATTACTTGCACCCCACTTTGAGATATCTCAAGTCCGTTTGCGCCATTTTCTTTAGAATCGTTTGTAGTTGTTTGTAGTGCTTTTTGTTTCGTTTGTAGTTGAACCGTTTAAAAGTTACAACAATTTAAAAAAATAAATAAAACCTAACTTTGTCATTTGTCGAGATATTTCAAATCAGCTTGCGTCATCTTCTTCAGAATTATTTGTAGTTGTTTGTAGTGCTTTTCTTTTTGTTTGTAGTTGCACCGTTCAAAAGTTATTATATTTTGCAATAAACAAAAAGTGTAACTTTGCCAATTTTGAAGATATCTCAAATCCGTCTGCGCCATCTTCTTCAGAATCGTTTGTAGTTGTTTGTAGTGCTTTTCTTTTTGTTTGTAGTTGCACCGTTCAAAAGTTATTATATTTTTGCAATAAACAAAAAGTGTAACTTTGCCAATTTTGGAGATATCTCAAATCCGCTTGCACCATTTTCTTCAGAATTGTTTGTAGTTGTTTGTAATGGTTTTCGTTTCGTTTAAAATATCTCCAAAATTGGCAAAGTTACACTTTTTGTTTATTGCAAAAATATAATAACTTTTGAACGGTGCAACTACAAACGAAAAGAAAAGCACTACAAACGATTCTGAAGAATATGGCGCAAGCGGATTTGAGATATCTCCAAAATTGGCAAAGTTACTCTTTTTGTTTATTGCAAAAATATAACAACTTTTAAACAATGCATCTATAAACAAAAAAAAAAGCACTACAAACATTTACAAACGATTCTGAAAAAGATGGCGCACAAGCGGATTTGAGATATCTTCAAAATTGGCAAAGTTACTCTTTTTGTTTATTGCAAAAATATAATAACTTTTAAACGGTGTAACTATTATACAAACGAAAAGAAAAGCACTACAAACAACTACAAACAATCTGAAAAAGATGGCGCAAGCGGATTTGAGATATCTCCAAAATTGGCAAAGTTACACTTTTTGTTTATTGCAAAAATATAATAACTTTTGAACGGTGCAACTACAAACGAAAAGAAAAGCATTATACAAACAACTACAAACGATTCTGAAGAAGATGGCGCAAGCGGATTTGAGATATCTCCAAAATTGGCAAAATTACATTTTTTGTTTATTGCAAAAATATAACTTTTGAATGGTGCAACTATAAACAAAAAAAGCACTACAAACGATTCTGAAGAAGATGGCGCAAGCGGATTTGAGATATCTTCAAAATTAGCAAAGTTACTCTTTTTGTTTATTGCAAAAATATAATAACTTTTAAACGCTGCAACTATTATACAAACGAAAAGAAAAGCACTACAAACAACTACAAACAATTCTGAAGAAGATGGCACAAGCGGATTTGAGATATCTCCAAAATTGGCAAAGTTACACTTTTTGTTTATTGCAAAAATAACTTTTGAACGGTGCAACTACAAACGGAAAGGAAAGCACTACAAACAACTACAAACAATTCTTGACTTTGAGATATTTCAAAGTAAGGTGCGAGTAATTTTTAAAATTTTTATAATTTTTAATGTATTAAACTACAAACAAAATTTTTGTTACTACAAACAACTACAAACAAAATGCTAACGTTTTCCGTAAAAAAATTAATTTTTTGAAAGTCGGGTGCCGGTTCACATAGGTAAGGACTAATTCTCTAAAGGTGCCGCCATAGCCGCCATGTTCTTACTGCGAATGCCTCACCTCGCGAGCCGCAGTAATGAAAGTAGGAAGTGACGACAAAATCTATGACGTCACATGAACACGAAGGCTGCGTTTCGTTATTCACTCGCAGTACTGGCAGCACTGTAAATCCGTTCCAATATACGCGGCAGTAAGCTGTCAAAGCGTCTTCGTGTTCATGTGACGTCATAGATTTTGTCGTCACTTCCTACTTTCATTACTGCGGCTCGCGAGGTGAGGCATTCGCAGTAAGAACATGGCGGCTATGGCGGCACCTTTAGAGAATTGGTCCTTACCTATGTGAACCGGCACCCGACTTTCAAAAAATTAATTTTTTTACGGAAAACGTTAGCATTTTGTTTGTAGTTGTTTGTAGTAACAAAAATTTTGTTTGTAGTTTAATACATTAAAAATTATAAAAATTTTAAAAATTACTCGCACCTTACTTTGAAATATCTCAAAGTCAAGAATTGTTTGTAGTTGTTTGTAGTGCTTTCCTTTCCGTTTGTAGTTGCACCGTTCAAAAGTTATTTTTGCAATAAACAAAAAGTGTAACTTTGCCAATTTTGGAGATATCTCAAATCCGCTTGCGCCATCTTTTTCAGATTGTTTGTAGTTGTTTGTAGTGCTTTTCTTTTCGTTTGTATAATAGTTACACCGTTTAAAAGTTATTATATTTTTGCAATAAACAAAAAGAGTAACTTTGCCAATTTTGAAGATATCTCAAATCCGCTTGTGCGCCATCTTTTTCAGAATCGTTTGTAAATGTTTGTAGTGCTTTTCTTTTTGTTTATAGATGCATTGTTTAAAAGTTGTTATATTTTTGCAATAAACAAAAAGAGTAACTTTGCCAATTTTGGAGATATCTCAAATCCGCTTGCGCCATATTCTTCAGAATCGTTTGTAGTGCTTTTCTTTTCGTTTGTAGTTGCACCGTTCAAAAGTTATTATATTTTTGCAATAAACAAAAAGTGTAACTTTGCCAATTTTGGAGATATTTTAAACGAAACGAAAACCATTACAAACAACTACAAACAATTCTGAAGAAAATGGTGCAAGCGGATTTGAGATATCTCCAAAATTGGCAAAGTTACACTTTTTGTTTATTGCAAAAATATAATAACTTTTGAACGGTGCAACTACAAACAAAAAGAAAAGCACTACAAACAACTACAAACGATTCTGAAGAAGATGGCGCAGACGGATTTGAGATATCTTCAAAATTGGCAAAGTTACACTTTTTGTTTATTGCAAAATATAATAACTTTTGAACGGTGCAACTACAAACAAAAAGAAAAGCACTACAAACAACTACAAATAATTCTGAAGAAGATGACGCAAGCTGATTTGAAATATCTCGACAAATGACAAAGTTAGGTTTTATTTATTTTTTTAAATTGTTGTAACTTTTAAACGGTTCAACTACAAACGAAACAAAAAGCACTACAAACAACTACAAACGATTCTAAAGAAAATGGCGCAAACGGACTTGAGATATCTCAAAGTGGGGTGCAAGTAATTTTTATAATTTTTAATGTATTAAACTACAAACGAAATTTTTGTTACTGCAAACAAAATGCTAACGTTTTCCGTAAAAAAATTAATTTTTCGGAAGTTGGGTGCCAGGTTCACATAGATTTGGTTCTTGTGAACCTGGAAGGTAACAAACGAGAAATATACAGTAATTGTTAGTCACGAAAATGCGGAAAAAGCCCGAAAAGGTTACTAAATTAATATAATTAATATAATAATAAATAATTTCGATATTTTCATAAATCTGAAAATTGTTATTTATTTTATAGACATGACTTTTCCAACATTATTGTTTAAGTACAAAATTTTTTTCTATATATTTAGAATAGGTGGTTCTATCGTCGTGTCACGTCGTGTCTCTTATAGGTTAAGATAGGTTATATTTTTTTCTTATACATAACAAGAGAGCAGTACTGCGGATATCGTTCCGTTATTGCAGCGTTATATGCGGTAAAAGCAACAGAAGTAATTACGGAACGCTCCTGCAGTTCTACTCAATGACGTCATATCGTCAGTACTTACAGTAAATATCGAAACGCACCCGAAGACGCTTTGACAGCTTACTGCCGCGTATATTGGAACGGATTTACAGTGCTGCCAGTACTGCGAGTGAATAACGAAACGCAGCCTAGATTGCTTTCTCGATGTGGCCCGGCGATCTGAAAAAGAGGGTACACGTCGAAAAGCGCAGATGTGCACGATACTTTAATAGTCTGCAAGGGGAGAATCTCAGAGTATATAGATAAGATATTAGTTGATACTAAGCATTCGTTGCAAAGTTATAAACAAAAAAGGATTTCAGCGTTCCATATATACCCGTGCGGTAACATTCAATCCCGAAATGGTGTGTGGCAGCGCGGTAAAGCGTCTGCCTGCTAAGACGCTGGGCCGGGTTCGTTCCCTGGTGCTTCCTTTTATTTTTTTTATTTTTTTTATTATAAAGTAATAATTATTTAATTATTTCAAGAACAAAGGAGCATGTAAAAAATAATTTAATTTATAGTCAAAATGTATTGATTTTTTTAATAACATTCGAACACGACATAATACAGAAACGCACGCGTTTTGGGCACAAAACGATTCCGAAGAGGATGAGAAAGAAAATCGAAATAACCCGTCAATAATTTTTTCAATTAATTGTGAAAGTTGAAACAAAAATTTATGTTATAAGGTGTAAGATAATACTATTCTCCACTAATCACACCGTATGACTTAATATATTTGTGTAAGGAAAAATTAGTTACTAATTATTATCCTTCTCCTTACCTCCCTTATTAAACTCTTAACGTTATGTAAAAAATAATTAAATTTGGAAGTGTGTGTGTGTAATCGAATGATATGAATGTAATGATTTTTTACATAACGTTAAGAGTTTAATAAGGGAGGTGAGGAGCAAGGCAAACACATATTGTAACAGTTATATAACATATGAGCCAAAATTTATTATAACATTTGTTATATCTTTATTATATAACTGTTATATACTATCTATTTACTATTGTTATATAATGTATGTTATACTTGCGTAATGTAATATTTATATAATGCAAAATTATTAATATTATATTCCAGCAAATACTAAATAGCATGTAATATGGAACATAATCATTTATATATATAAGTACCGTCGTCTGTATGTATGTATGTATGTATGTATGTACGCGAACTACTCATTCGTTAGTAAACCAAATTTTTACCACAGGTACATGAAATAGGGGTAGAATTTCCCGGGGATGAAAATGTCGTGGTTAATTTTTCATTACCGATTTTCTGGAAATCGATTTTTTTAATTTTTTTAATTTTTCGGGAAATAATCTACCGAATTCGGGAAATAATCGACCAAATTTCAAAGAATTGTATATGAAACAGGGGTAGAATTTCCCGGGGAGTGCCATAAAGTGTATAGTTTTTCGCTACCGATTTTCTGGAAACCGATTTTTGTAATTTCTCCAATTTTTCGGGAAATTGACCGAATCACATTCGTTAGTGGACCGAATTTTTACTAAAAATATATGAAGTAGGGGTAGAATTAGAGAGAGGGAGAGAGGGGGAGAGAAGGGGAGAGAGGGGGAGAGAGAGGGAGAGAGGGGGAGAGAGGGGGAGAGAGAGAGAGAGAGAGAGAGAGAGAGAGAGAGAGAGAGAGAAAGAGAGAGAGAGAGAGAGGGAGAGGGAGAGGGAGAGGGAGAGGGAGAGGGAGAGGGAGAGGGAGAGGGAGAGGGAGGGAGGGAGGGAGGGAGAGAGGGAGAGAAAGAGAGAGAGAGAGAGAGAGAGAGAGAGAGAGAGAGAGAGAGAGAGAGAGAGAGAGAGAGAGAGAGAGAGAGAGAGAGAGAGAGAGAGAGAGAGAGAGAGAGAGAGAGAGGAGAGAGAGAGGGGGGGGGAGGGGGAAGGGAGAGAGAGGAAGAGAGAGAGGGGGGAGAGGGGGGGAGAGAGAGGGGGGGAAGGGAGAGAGAGGGAGAGAGAGGGGGGAAGGGAGAGAGAGGGAGAGAGAGAGAGAGAGAGAGAGAGAGAGAGAGAGGAGAGAGAGAGAGAGAGAGAGAGAGAGAGAGAGAGAGAGAGAGAGAGAGAGGGAGAGAGAGAGAGGGAGAGAGAGAGAGAGAGAGAGAGAGAGAGCCCGGGGCGAAGCCCGGGTAACCAGCTAGTATATATATAATTGTTGTAACATCTTTATAATGTTTAATTTATATAATTGTTACAAGAAATCTTACATAATAGTAATATAATTGTTATACAAAATGATTGGTCTTTACATTTGGTTCTTCTACGGATCTAAGGCCGGTATTCATAGTCGGTTCTTATTTTAAAACGGCTTAAGTAATGTCTTAAGATGCTAATACGGCTTTGTGATTGGTTAATGACATCTTCAGATTGCACTTAAAACGGTCTTAAATATATATAAGAACCGACTATGAATACCGGCCTAAGTGTATATAAGGACCAATCATAAATGAGCGCTCACTCAACAGTTGTGTTTCCTGAACGCGGCCAATAGATCGCAGTAAGCGGTCGTGCTTCTGGATGCACCCAGTTGTCACGTGACCTGTTGGCGCCTCTGGCGCCTCTCTCTCTTTGAGGCTCTCTACTCTACAAGGAGAGATGACAATCGATCGCCATATTGATCACCAAATTCTTATTTCGAGCCTCGAGCTTTTTTCTTGCCCTGCACTGTTCTTTAATATTATTTATTAATTGGAAACTATTTGATCACAATACTATTTAGAATTTAATAAGTTATGATAGGTTATGAGAGCTAATTTTTTGCAATTTTTATTTGTACAAAAATTAATACTTTCAATTACGTTGTAACTCATTTAATTTAATTGGCAAAGTTTTGTATGTAGTCCTCCTTATCATTAACTAGTACATTTTATGTACTTTATTTCATGGAGCTTTCATAATCATTCAATTAATATTAGATTTTGAACGTTTTAGCTTTGCAAGCAATTTCTTAATTACTCAATGACACACATTATTGCCAGTTTATTTGCATTTCCATCCGCTATATCCACTTATTATTATTTATTGCATTTAATTAGTATTGAAAGAAGTATTTAATTTATGAGACATTTTCATCAATATTTGTTTTTTATATATTTGCCTATTTATATATACATATTCTTATATTAATTCTTTCTGTCTATCTAAACTCTTTACTTTTTAAATACTATTATTTTGGGAATTTCTTGTAATACTTAGTCATGTTTATCATCTTTCTAATTATTAAAGCTTAATTGTTTATTCTAATTTTAATAATCGAGATTTCAACATGCCGAAAGCATATCACCATTTATCAAAAAGGCGTAAAAGCCAATTAATTTCATTTCACATTTCTCAATTAGATAAGGTTGAAACTACATCAAATGTTCCCAAAAAATGTTTTGAAACTAATTCTGAAACTAATTTTGAATCTAATGTAGAAATGATGTGTAATGACTTTAATTTAGAGGTCACAACATTTTCAAATAAAACTTATAGTAATACCCATTTCAGTAATAATAACACTTTGGATTCATCCAATAATATCCCAATTTTATCAAGGGATAATTATGATTCTTCAACATCTAAGGGTGCCGTTACATGCGGCGTAACTTGCGTAAAGCGTAACCTGCGTATCCTAGTGATTTAAGAGAAGTTACGTCCATGATGCATCAAGGTTACGTCATTTTCTAGCCTGGGTTTACATGGAGCGTATTTCGCGCAATGCGTAACTAATACAACTAATTGGAGATCAGAGTTACTGTTGTATCCTTCAACAGAAATACCAAACTGATTTGCGATTGGTTCTCGCAACTTACGCATTGCGCGAAATACGCTCCATGTAAACCCAGGCTAGAAAATGGCGTAACTTCTCTCTCTGCATCTGCACTTGAAATTGGTTATGCCAGACTCGGAGGTTATGTGTGTTCTTTCATCTCAACCTCCACCAGATGACATGAAGAAAATTGCCATATGATGTAAGATTTACATATAAAATATGTTATTATTCAAATAATTTATACAATTATATTTTACGTATATAAGAGAATGTGCTCTAAATTTGTGAAAATAAGAACTCTACATGTAAGATATTTTCATTGTAATATATACTTTCAGTTTGATATGCTAAAATGGGATAATCACCGTCACAGAGCGAACCAGGCGTGAATCACGTTGAACAAATTTATTGTTAATGTGGACTTAATGGTGAATATTTTATAATAACGATAATAACGTATCGAAATATGTGTATCGCAACAATAACATTGCTGTCTAATTTTCAGGACCATTACAAACTGCTGACTACGATTTAGATATACCCCGACAAACCCCAGTATTCTGCGTGAGTGGGAAAGTAGTGAGGATACTGTGTGATCTCCAGATTGAACAGTTGATTTAATGTATGTACAAGATGGAATTGAATCAAATAGATCCTGACCTGATATTAATCGTTATATGGAAACGATGGCTAAAGTGGAAAAAGATGAAACAAACGCGTCAACAACGGAAAGTTGGGAAACGTCGTATACTAAAACTGTTTGTAATATGGAAACTGATGGTATTGCAAGAGGAAAACGCTCGTCACAGAATATGGGTGCGCCCGATATTCAGAGAAAGACAAAGGTTATTCCAGGGTGCCAGTGAAAATTTGGTCAGAGAAATGGAATTTCAAGACCACGAAATGTTCTACAATTATACTAGAATGTCCAGAGAGATGTTTGATGAGTTAATGGTCATTGTTGGGCCATTCATTGAAAAACAATGTGTCGTCCGAGATCCAATACCAGCCCGTACCCGGCTTTTAGTATGCCTGCGTTATTTAGCGTCTGGGGACACTATGGCTTCAATTGCTTATGCTTTTCGAATTGGAATAAGCACTGTCTCAAAAATTATTTCTGAGACATGCGAAGTATTATGGAATACTCTGCACGAATTAGTTTTCCCTGAAATAAATGAAGAGAATTGGTTGAAAATCGCGAATAATTTTGAAACGAAGTGGAATTTTCCGCACTGTATTGGTGCAATAGATGGGAAGCACGTAGTAATACAGGTAAGTCGATGTTAAGATAATGTATTTTATATTTACTTTAAGAGATAAAAATTGTAATTTTCTATTTCAGTCACCTCCTCGCAGCGGCTCAACGTTCTACAATTACAAGGGAAATCACAGCATCAGTTTACTAGCGGTTTGTGATGCCAACTACAGTTTCACACTAGTTGACATTGGTGCGGAAGGCAGACAGAGCGATGGCGGTATCTTCGCGCATTCAAACTTTGGCCAACGATTCGAAAGAAACCAAATGAATTTGCCAGAACCGAGATTGATTGAAGCTTCTGGGCCCGCATTACCGTTTGTGTTAGTAGCGGATGAGGCATTTGCTTTGACTCGTTACATGATGCGACCGTATCCACGAAGCGGACATCTGAACCGTCAAAGAAAGATATTCAATTACCGTCTCAGTCGAGCACGAAGAATGATCGAAAGCGCTTTCGGCATTTTGGTAGCAAAATGGCGAATTTATCGTCGATCGATAATTGCATCTGTTTCTACTGCAGTCAAAATTGTTCAAGCGACTATATGCTTGCATAATTTTATTATCCAAAAAGAAAACAAATTGCCACTCTCTGAAAGGCATTATATAGGCATGCTCAACGAAGAGAGAGCCGTGATAAACGGTGCATTACAGGAAGTGAACGACGCAGGCAGAACTAACGCCCACGCCCGAATTGCCTCTAGAAGTCGAGACGATTTCGCTGCATATTTCGAAAACAGCGGGGCAGTACCCTGGCAGTGGGAAAAAGGTCTACTCGACGATTTCTAATTGAAAAATCGAGAATTTGATCGAGTCTCTATCGGAATTTGCAACTTGCGATTAGGAACCCACCAAGAATTTTCCGACAAGAACTGCGAAACATACTCTGAATTTAAAAGACGCTATATTAGGTCCTCCGAAGAACTCAAAGCACTTCCCACGAATGTCAGAGACTTTTCCTATTATCGGCCGCTCTCTAACGTTAATGCGTCCTTCCCACCTGGTATTTGGCTGTAAACTTAACGTATTTTCGCTGTTGACTTAAAATCTATCGAACTTTCCTCGTTACGTCATATTTCATCGGCGTCTAAATTGTAACAAAGCACAAATCGACGTTTTACGAAATTGAGACAAAACGTTAGGGATACGTCCAGTGTCTGATACCTTATTCAATTATACCTCAACGATTTTTCAAAATTGTATGAGTCATTAGCACCACATAGATGACAATTTCCAATCGTAAATGACAAATTGCTAGTTCCTACGTTTTTCACGCTGTTAAGGGTCGGCAGGAGACACGGTGGAGACCTCTGTCGGGTTGGGTTAGCTGCGAGTGGCTGCGAGTCCGTATTTTATTTATTATAAATTTTTAAGAGCAAAATTGCAAAATCGGGCTCTGTAGCTGACTGCATTATTATATAAAGAGTATATAAAAAAAAATTCACGAATCTATGTAACTTATTTTATGAGAAATCTTGTTATTACGAATCCGTAATTCGTAATAACAAGATTTCTCATAAAATAAATTACATAGATTCGTGAATTTTTTTTTATATACTTTTTATATAATAATGCAGTCAGCTACAGAGCCCGATTTTGTATTTTTGCTCTTAAAAATTTATAATAAATAAAATACAGAATAAAGTGCAGTTTAACGTGCACTTAGTGCATAAAGTGCACCTGAGTGTACCTGAGTGCTTGGGTCTCCTGCCGACCCTTAACGCTTTCTCTACACATTGAAGCTTTTACTTCCACAGCGAGAACAATTGCTAATTAATAGACATTCATGCTGCTCAGGTGATATGCTAGCATTTACTATGCAAGATTTTACTATTTCCCAAAGAGAGATGTTATCGTTAATATACACGTTGACTTCCGTAAGTATTGCTCAGAAGCCAAGCTTCTTAACTTTCTCAAGTTGTAAAACATGCTGATATAATTCCAATTTGATATTAACAAGGGGAAGCTTGTGAAATGCGACTTGGGCGATTGTTTTCGTTCCTTCCAAATGAGTGCAGAACTGTGCAACTACATAAAATAAGACAGCGTACTTTTTAAAAATATCTGAAGAAAAAATTATACAGCCATTAAGAATATACAATGCCATTATTAAACTTTTTATTTTATGTTCGCGTAAACCAGTACAAAATTTTGAACTAAAACTTATATACTTATATAACTATAATTATTATAATATATTTGTCATCCACCTGTTGAAACGATTATTTTTTTGTAACGTATTGCGTTTTCGCGGATGACTTACAAGTAAGAGCGAGTGCGCCGTGTGTATACGTAATGTATGTATGAATGCCTCTGTATGTAAAACTAATTTGTAATAAATGAAAGGAAACGTTTTTAATTAATATTGCAATTAACGCATCGATTATTCTTTTTTATTCTCACAAGAATCTTCCGTCTCTGCAAGCAACGTTAGAAATCGTATTTCCAGGCGAGCTCTGTCACGATATGGCAACCTTCGCATACCTTCTCCCAATCGAATTAAAAATCCATCTAGCGGATCAGTAGTTTGCGCTGGCTCCACTGTTGAGTCATCCTCTTTCAACGCTTTTATCAACGCTGCTTGCAAATCTTCGCCCTTTTGCTCTAAAACATAATATAGACGTACGAATAAACCGGGCTAACTAATATAGCTGAGTTATATGTTCGCGTAAAGACACGCAATACAAACATTTCTACATTCAACAAGAATGTAGAATTTATATAAAGTAAACAATTTTAATTGACAACAACCGTACGCTAATATTCATTCGTAGGTATTAAACTGATATTTTTGGACATATTAACGATGTTTCCTATTAGTAGATAACACAAATTGACACAAGTATCATTCTGTCTTTGTTAAATATCCAAAGAGCAATAAAGACAGAATAATATTTGTATCGTTAATTGAAAAGCACCCTAAATCGCGATAACTTACTTTTCTTTGCAGCGGTTTGCCGGGGGGGTTTATCTAAATCGTAGTCAGCAGTTTGCAATGGTCCTGAAAACAAGACAGCAATGTTATTGGTGTGATACACATATTTCGATACGTTATTATCGTTATTATAAAGCTATTATCGTCAAAGAAAACGAAAGGAAAAACATATAAACAAACTACTAACTTTTCGAATTTGTGGCCGGTATTGGTGAAGTTTTACTGAGGGCTGGCGGTATTTCTGGAGAGACGCTGTCTTCTGTTGAGATTCGCGGAGAAACGAGATATTTTGACAACGAGATTGGTGTTTTTGGAGAAACACGAATGGGAGTCTGCATCGTTGGAGAAGTATGGATAGCAGTCTGAGAAGGAATATCGGTGAACTGTGAAGATGAAGCAACACTATCGTCCTCGTATTGCATAGATGTTGCATATACTTGACTTTCAGTAACGTCTGGCATTGAACTGACAGTCCTGAAATAAATAAATAAATATATATATATATATATATATATCATATAGGATGCTGTATATATATATATATATATATATATATATATATATATATATACAGCATCCTATATGAGTATGTCGAACATGAAACAAGCTGTATTCTCAATATACTTGACAAATTGAGAAAGTGGTATAATTTTGCATATTGAAGAGCAAGAACTTACTGCCGTGTTTCAAGAAAGTCATTCAAGAATGTCATGAGGTCATAAAATCTAAATTTAGATTTCTTTAGTCCACCAATTTTAGCTGCCGATCCACTGGGAATGTAGGCTTTTGCCTTTTTGCGAGCTTTTGCATAATTATCTCGCAGATACTTCCAGCGAGCTTTAGCTTCCTCTGGACCAAGAGCACCTAACAAACATATACATGTAATGTATAATTGATTTATAACGTATAAAATATCTATATGTGTATTCACAAAAGATAAGACAGAGATATAGAGATAGAAATAAATTTAGATATAGTACCTCCTAAAAGATTGGATACTTCTAACCATAACGCATTTTTACGCAAATTTGTTCTTTGAGAAGCAGGTATAGTATAGTCGTAAAGTGCTCTCCTTTCCTTCACAGCCCCAATCAAGAGTTCATCCAAAGTATCTTTACATGCAAGACCTTCGGCAGTCTTTGCAGTGCCTTTGATTATTTAACAAATAGATAAATTTAATTCTTTTGTTATGAAACAATAAAATGTGCGTGAAGAATAAAAGGATGTAGTAAACGTACATATTGTCACAACATAATTTTCATCCACACAAATGCGATCTTCATCCTCCACATAATGCTTAAAGCATTCATGCTCGATAAAATTCGTAAAGCTGAACAGCCTCCCGCAATACCCACATTTGTGCTAAAAGGCAAGCATGCAATGTGAACAATGATGCAAGGATGAAAAAGCCAAAGGGAAGGCATTGAAATCTTAAAACCATCATAACCTCGTATCGACATGCCGTGAACAGTGGATCGGATATGACCGAATGCAGCTATCACAGCTTTCATATAATAAATTATAATAAATAATTATAATAAATTCTATACAAAACTATTTATTAACTTACCTTTAATTGATCCGTATTCATTCTTCTCTCTTGTGCGTAACAATCCGTCCTGTGCGTAACAATCCTGCACCAGCCTGCACCAGTCTGCACTATCTATCGCTAGTTCCGCTACTTCCGCTAGAAATTGGATTTGGCGTAATGACAATAGCGTAAAGAGCGTAAAATAACTAGACGAAAGTTGATACTCAAATGAGATGATGTGATTGGTCGGCACAAGTTACGCCGCAGTTACGCTTACGCAAGTTACCGCATGTGACGGCACCCTAATAGCTTCGACATTCCAATTGCATATCAAGATAATGATCAAGATTCTTTATCTGATTTTTCTACTGAATCAATCAAGAGGACTTGGTTAGATGGCGCGTGTGTGAATGGTAGCGGTGAAAGTGCGTTGTGCGATTTTAGCTTTGTTTCTGGGTTTAAAGATTAGTATGTGGCAAGTAGGGATAATGGAAAGATAGGGTGTAAATAGGGGATGCGATGAGAATGAAGGGAGATAGTAGGATGCAAGTAGAGAAAAGTAGTATAGAAGTGTTTAGCGAACGTGGTAGGATGAGGTTATGGTGACGAGTCAGTTAGGCGGAAAAGGCGGTAAAGGTAATGTAGGTAAAGTAGGGAAGGTTTCGATCGATGATTGTAAAGAAGATTGTATGATAAGTGATTAGCTAAGGAGCCTTCGGTCGTAAATTAAGCATAGGTTAAGAAGATAGTTAATGTGATGACAGGTCGAACTCAGAACACATGTAAATTTTAAATTGGGAAATATAGGATCAAGATTAAAAAGAGGAAGAAGAGGAAAAGGGAAGAAGACAGGAGAAGACAAGAGTTAGGTGAAAGAAGCGCTGTTATAGAAGAGGTTATACCAAACAAGGGAGGATTAAAGGTGAAGAAGAAAGAAGAAAAAAGTAGTTGTAAAAACTCTCGAGTTCCGGGTTAATGGAAAGGAAAAGAAGAAAGGTGAAATAAAGCTAGGACACAAGGATTGGCGGATTCAGAGGTTCTAGGAAAGGGAAGTAAAAGAAGTTAAATAACTGAGGAAGGGTTAAGCCAATGATGAAGAAGAGAGAAGATGAACAGAAGAAAGGTGAAGAAAAGCGATTGGCGTAATTCTGGAACAAGGATTGACGAAACATCTGCGTGGAAGGAAAGAAAAGGTAAATGAAGATGGAAATAGGAAAGGAAGTAAATGAGGACACAAGGCTTGGTGAGAAGAGGAAGAGGAAGAAAATGTGGAAAGAGGTATGAACGTTACAGTTTAAGAATGGACGCCGCAGTTTTCTGGAAATATTAGAATCTTTGGAGGGCACGGATGCGAATACAGGTAAATTGGTTATGCAACGGCAGATAGGAGGTACGGGAAGATAACTAGAGAACGCGCGAGCGCGCGCGGAGGAAATAAATGTTGCTTCGGAGGGAACGAGAGAAGAAGAGCTGGGAGACAATTTAGTAAGAGAGGAGAGGAGCAGTGCTGAGAAATTTGGCAAATAAGGAAGAGGAATGGAACGATTCGAGGGCACAGAAGTTTTTTGAGTTAAACTAGGAATGAACTCAAAAGATCAAGTAGAGATTAAGATTAAGAAGATGATATTGAAAGAGAAAAGAAAAGAAGAGGAGGGAGGGACATATAGAGAGGTGTGATGAGTTCGGTAGGGAGATATAGAAAAGTATTAGTTAGGAAGCAAGAGATTTGTTATTAGTCGAGTTTATTATATGTAAGTGTATGTAAATATTTGAGTGTAAGGGTTTTGTCAATATGTGTTTGGAAAATAGGATAATGGTTGTAATATTAAGGTAAAGGTAGGGTAAATAAAAAAAGAGAGAATTATGTTTTGTAGTTTTAAGATTAGGCTTTGAGTTTCGCACGCAGAAGTTATGGAAGATATGAGTTTAAAGTATATGATAGGTTCTGGAGTAAATAAGGTTTATAGAGAGAATGCATAGAATTCAAGTTTTATAAGTTTTAGGTTGCAAGAAATTATTTTAGAGATAAAGCGAGATAATTTGTTCTTCCTGGATTAAAGGAGATTTGAGAAGCATTTAGAAATATATGGAATATTATAATATTAGTTGTTGCGCGTTGTTGTATGAAGGTATGTATGTGTGTGTGTATAGGTGAATAATGTCCGTTTCTTGGCCTACTGCTGAAGCGGACTAGATTCAAATATTTTTGAGTTTAGGTTGAGAGTTTAACGTGCAAATAATGGATTTAGTCGTTTAGGGCTAAGAGATGGTTTTTCTAAAAAAATTTAAGAAAGTACGGAATAATGAATTAATAGTTGCACGCGTTAAGTTAAAAAAGTTGGTATGAGTGTGTATAAGGCATATTGTAAACCAAGTCCATTTCTTGGCTTTTTGTAGCTGAAATTAAATAAATCTAAAAAAATCTACTGAATCAATCAATTTTAATAATAAAATCTCACAAAATGAACAAAATTTTAGTTTACAAGAAGATTTGCAAATCTTAGTTTCAGAATGTTGTATACCTCAAGGTACTGTAGATAAACTTCTTTTAATTCTGCGGAAACATGGTCATAATGATTTACCTCAAACGTGTAGAACTTTAATGAAAACACCACGTAATATTTCCCAAAATCTGTTAGTGGTGGAAGATACATTCATTTTGGATTAGCTTCGGGAATAAAACGTTCTATATCAAAATATTGTAGAACCGTGCCTTGTGAAGTAAAAATAAATATTAATATCGATGGCTTACCATTGAGTAAAAGTTCAGGTAGCCAATTTTGGCCTATTCTTGCATCAATTGAAATTAAAGATCTTTATACCGAGCCTTTTGCAGTTGGTATATTTCATGGAATGTCAAAACCAAATAACGTAAATGATTTTCTTCGTCCTTTCGTTAATGAAGCACAAATTGTTCTTCAAGAAGGTGTGTCATTAGATAACAATCATTGTAAAGTCCTATTAAATGCAATATTATGCGATGCTCCTGCTAAGTCACTGATCACTTGTACGAAAGGTCACACAGGTTATTTTTCATGTTCAAAATGCTCACAAGAAGGAGATTTTATATGTAATCGAGTTGTGTTTCCGGAAATTAATTCTACATTAAGAACAAACGAATCATTTCGTACTCGTAGTCAAGAAGAGCATCATGTAGGTGATTCAATTCTAGAAAATCTTCCTATAGATATGATTTTACAAATTCCTCTAGATTATATGCATCTTTTTGGTTTAGGTTCAAGACATTTATTGCAATTTTATGTTAGGGGTCGGAAAAATGTAAGATTACCTAGTGCTGCAATCGATTCAATTGACAAACATCTAATTGACTCAAGAAAATTTATAATTAAAGAATTTGCAAGAATGCCAAGAAATTTATCATATGTTGACAGTTGGAAAGCTACCGAAGTTCGCCTTTTTGTGCTTTATTTAGGTTTAGTTTTGTTAAAGCCATTTGTATCTCAAGATTATTATAATCATTTTTTATCACTAAGTATAGCTATTCGTATACTCGCAGATCCAGAACGATGTTTAGTTCTTAATGATTTCGCACATTCTTTAATAATTTGGTATATTTCACAGTACAGAAATATTTTCGGACTCGAATATCTTTCACATAATGTTCATAACTTACAACATCTTGCAAATGATGTCAAAACTCTTGGCTGTTTAGATACCTTTAGTTGCTTTAAATTTGAAAATCACATGCAAAAAATTAAAAAACGGATAAAAAATTGTGGCAAACCATTAGAAGAATATTCTAATCGAATTTTTGAATTAAACCAACTTCCACCTGAAAAATGTTATTTAAAGTCATATCCTATTATTTATTTTAAAAAAGCAGTTCAAAGCAATGATGATATATCTCATTTAGAATTCAATGGGTTCACTATATTTACAAAAAAAAATGAAAACTGTTGTTTACTGAATGATAATTCATTAGTTTTTGTTTTAGAAATAATTTTGGATAGTATAAATAACGTTCCATACATAAATGTGAAGCGAATTTTACTTACCAAACCATTTTTTACCACTCCATGTGATTCTAAAGAACTACTGGGTATTCAAACTTTTACGGAAACAAGTCCCTTTAACATTGAAAAATTGCCGGCAGCAAACATAAAAACAAAATGTTTGAAACTAAAAGATCTTGAGTTGCAAGACACATTTGTCATAATTCCACTTTTGCATGCAAGCACATAATTATTATTATTAATTTGGTTTATTATTACGTTGTTCACATTTTCTGATGGTTTTATGTTCTTTCTAATGGGCTTAATTACTAAGTTAGAGACAATATTTTAGTATGCTTTTTAAACAATGATCTGACAATACTGATAGTTTGTGTTTTAAAATTACTGATTTGGATATTGCTGTATAGGTTTGGTTTTAGTTGAAGTTTTTAATGCTGAGTAAATGTTTTAAGTATATTATACCTGTACGTTACATTATTAATACATTATTAATTTTGTTTCTTTCATTTCTCTATTTCTTATAAAATAATTTATCAAGTTTTATAATATTAATTATTTTCTAGTGCTTTCTTATGAATTACTCTAAATTTTTAAAATTTACTTCTAACTTTATAAAATATTTGACAATTGGGAGTATAAAAGAGTTTATGGTGTTTTCTGTGAGGGCATTTATAGATTCCATGGTGGACTGAGTTATTGCTACTGTGAGTTTGTATAATATCTATATATATATTTTTTTTTTTCAGAAAAAATGTCCCAAAAAGCATTATACGCAGTTGTACAATTTTTAAATGATCAAACCTTCTCAGAAGTTCCAACAAATTGGATTAATCGAGATGAGGAAAATAATGACCTCATTTGTTGGTGGCCTAACACGAAGAATATCAGTTCGCTAATCGAAAATCGAACTGAACCAGATATGAAAACATGGTCAATGTTTGACATTACAGTGATCAAATATTGTTGTAAGTTATAATTTTATAAAAATATTTTTGCAATTCCAATATTTTGATTATTTTGATTAATCTCTTTTTCTCTTTTAATGTTAAATGCATATTATTTATATTATATATCGATTAAAGGATACAGAGGAAAATCCCGAGTAATTTCGAGAAAAACATTTTTAAGTTTCAAGACAGATATTTTAGAAAACTATTGAAAAAATCAGTACAAAATTTAGTTAATATCGGAACGTAGCTTTTAGTCTTTATTTAGTATTTTATATATTGCATATTGATTCTGATATGATTCTTTATTTCCACAAGCACATGAACTATGATCGCTTTTTCCTAGTCACGGTACATCTTTCAATGAATTGTAACTATGTTCTTGATCAAAACAGATAAGAATTATAATAATTCTTTGAAAACGCTACAAGATAGTATGATCAGATTAATTTTGACAAAAAGTAGACTTTTATTGTTTTTTCGCCTGTATCCTTCAATTATTAACCTAATAACATTATTATAAGTACTACTATTATTGCGTATGTTAATTCTAATATTATTATTATTTGGGAAGCGTCACTTGCATCTGCACGAAAGTCAGCTGCAGATTCTCATTATGATACGACTGACGATGAAAAATTTGGACGAGGGCAAAGGATATTAAAGAAGAATTATAAACATGTTTTAAATGAGATAGAGGAAAACGATGATGATGATGATTTAGATGACGAAGGAAATAATAAAGAAAATGACGATAACAGCAATGAAAGAAACAAGAAGTCAAGTAAACAATTGAAACAGAGTAAGTTTTGCATTATTACTTTGAATTTTAAGTGTATTTGTATAATATGCTGAATATTTTAGATGCTTATTTATTCTTTGTATTTTACTTTGTTTACAGGTATTAACCGTCCTACTTCAAATCCTATGCCCATATATGATCCTGAGAAAGCAGAAAACTCACGCCAATCTGTTAATACCTGCACCACAAAAAAAATCTACATTTTTCTACTTCTACTAAAAATTCTGCAGAAACTGAAACTTTATCATCATGTTCAAGTATGTTTATACCTTATAATTTGGTTTGCATAATGTATAAAATATATTAAAAAGTGATTATAATCTGCAGATATCAACAAATGTAGCTCTAACGAAATAATAGTTAAGAAAACTGTACATCCTGATAAGTCGTCATCACCTGTTACTCTGGATCTTGATAATATACCTATTTTAGAGATTCCATCAGTAAAAGAAGTCTACAACATTCTGGAACGAATAGAAAGTAAGTTATGATAAATTATTATACTTATTATATATATTTTTTATATATGGCTTTTTTATATATGGATTTTATATGTATTTTATATATGTAGTTTTTGTTTTTATAAATCGTATGTCATTTTATATGTTATAAAAATGTATTAAATATTTATCTCAATGTCAACTATGCATGACGTTTGCATAATCGTACATAAACTTAAAATGCATGTATGTGCTGTATGTTTCTTTTTAATTGCAGAAAGCGTAGATAAAATTACACGAGAACATGTTACGACCAATTTTGAGCTATCAAGTATATCAAAAAGATTGGGTATATTGGAATCCTCGTAATAATAGAGAACCTGCAGAAAACGATATGGCAATGATTATCCCACTATTGCCAATTAAAACAGTGGAATCCATGAAAGAATTTGATGATTTAATTAAATCAAATGAGGCTGCTGCATCGCAATTTGTAAGTTATCATTTTTCACTTGCAACTATTTCCAAATCTACATAAAGATTTATATTATTGACTATGTTATAGATATTGAAATGAATAAATGGTATAATCTATTTATTTCATGTTCAAGTAAACAACCGATTCTTATAATATTCCATGGATAATTCAATTCACTGTAAAAAGTTTAATATGTTGATTCTATAAATCAATCTATATATTCACTTTTATTCTCTATATAGAATTATTCTTATTTTTACACTTTTTTCAATCAGTTTCACTAGCAACTTTCTTTTTCTGAATTTAATACAACTTATATAAATAAATAGCGTATTGTCTTTATTGTATGCCATTTTCATAAACTTATTGTTAATTTCAGAAAAAATTCATTTCTAAAATTGGAGGCAACACTCCACGAATTAATATTCATCGTGCTTTAGAACGAACAATTAGTAATATATGCGCTATAAATTGTTCTTGGAAAGGTGTTCGATCAAATTATAAAATATGTAATTTAACATTTATTAAGATAATACGTGGTAAGTATTTTAAAATGCTATTTAACTGTGTTCTTAAATTCTGTGTTTTCAGATTACAAATGTATATTTTTTTATTATTAGTTATTGTTAATAATTATTTAAAATTATTTCTCTTTCATAAACACGCACACACATATTAATATTGTTAATTGAATTTTAACTTATTTTGCAGATATCGTATGTTCTATACATTCAGGTTTAACTGAAGCCGAATTTGATGTAACCTCCGCGGAATGGTTCAGGTTTGCCAAGCAACGAGCAGCACGATGAGAAGAAGAAAAAAGAAATCTATAACATAACATAGAAATCTATAACTACGACATATAATGCGTCGATTTACTTATCTTTATGTTACACATTTTTCAAAAGAAAATATTAAGTTATCAGGAGCCTCTCTTTTTTTTAATCTGATTCGGAGCGAGCTTCTTTACCAGAGTTTAATTTGAATTATATTTTTATTTTATTAATTTGTTTTTAATTATTGTGTTGCTTTATAAACTTTATGTTTGTGTACTTATATTATGCCGTACAAATAAGATTATTCGAGTAGTAATTTTTGCAATCATAATAATAATATTAGTTGAGTTTTATTATTTTCTCTACAACTGAAAACTGTTTTCGAAAAGTTATATTAATTATAATTGACCTATTTATAATAATTGTAATATAAAATCTTATCATTTTCGAAGCTCAGAAAGTAATTATGGTAAGATTATATTATAATATATGAATATGTACAATTGTACACTGGCGGATCCTGATGTCGATAATGGGGCAAAATTATTTGGTATGATATTCTTAGCTTTCATTCTAGAATCAACAAGGATGTGATGATACTTCTAATCCTATTTTTACTTTATTTTTTTATTTTTTCCTACATTTTTAAAACAGATTCAGCAAAACGGATTTGTTTATTTAGAAGGGGGTGTTTTAACACCAAAACACTACCCTAGGATCTACCAGTATATATGTATATCACATATCAATGTCTACATAATGTTACCTCGAAAAAAGAACAGTGGTAGTATTATACCTCACAAAAATCTAAGTAACAAGTGATAGACGTAATTATTGTATTTCGAAAAATCTCGAAAAAACCTAAGCAGTAATATTTTTATTTCTAAAAAATTATTACTCAAGTGATTATTTTACAATTACAAAAAAGAAATGATATCTCTTTTTAAATTACAGCGCCAATTACAGAGAACATTTTTCGAGATCGAGGTATAATATTACCACACTGCTTTTCTTCAATTAGAATAAAAGATTGAATCATGAAGAATTACACAGAGGTAACAGTACAAAATACAAATATTTTATTAAAATATTTAAACCCAACAAGGGAATACAAGTTATTTAAATACAAAGTTTATATATGTATTTTAAAAGATTTAATCGCATCGCAAAGAATTACAGAGGTAACAGTACAAAAAATAAAAATATTTTATTCAAATACATAAATTTTTCTTGTCAAAAAACTTGGCGCTGCTAGACCTCAAAATTAGGTCAGCCTGGTGTGTATGTGCGAGCGAGTGAATGTGGGTGATGTGTGTGTGTGTGTGTGTGTGTGTGACGGTGAATAATGCGGCTTATGATTAAGTATAGAATAAGTTTATATTTTTAAAGCGATTAAAATTAAGTATAGAATAAGTATAGAATAAGTAATATTTACATTTGTAAAAGGTCTCTCTTTCTCTCGAATAATGCGGCTTATGATTAAGTATAGGATAAAAGGTGTCTCTCTCTCTCTTTCTCTCTCTAGCAGCGCCAAGTTTTTTGACAAGAAAAATTTATGTATTTGAATAAAATATTTTTATTTTTTGTACTGTTACCTCTGTAATTCTTTGCGATGCGATTAAATCTTTTAAAATACATATATAAACTTTGTATTTAAATACCTTGTATTCCCTTGTTGGGTTTAAATATTTTAATAAAATATTTGTATTTTGTACTGTTACCTCTGTGTAATTCTTCATGATTCAATCTTTTATTCTAATTGAAGAAAAGCAGTGTGGTAATATTATACCTCGATCTCGAAAAATGTTCTCTGTAATTGGCGCTGTAATTTAAAAAAAGATATCATTTTTTTTTGTAATTGTAAAATAATCACTTGAGTAATAATTTTTTAAAAATAAAAATACTACTGCTTAGGTTTTTTCGAGATTTTTCGAAATACAAAAATTACGTCTATCACTTGTTACTTAGATTTTTGTGAGGTATAATACTACCACTGTTCTTTTTTCGAGGTAACAACATACACACTACTATGCGTGTACTTGGCGCCTTTCTTTACCTTTTTTTTAAAAAAGGTAATTTTGTACAGATATCACGCTTTTTTGTAGTATTACGCATTGTATAAACTATATGTACAGAGTGTTATTTCGAGGTATTAATAATACGACATAATCTTTTTAATCATGAAACTTACAAACTAACGGAAAAAGATTCGTATCCTAAATGCTAATAATTTTTTTAATAATACTAAAAATATATAAATAAAAATATATATAATATCTAAATAATAACATAATTAATGATATACAAGAGCTTTTGTCGCGCATATCGATTTTCAATAATGAATAGATATTGCAACAAATACGTTTTACGTTCATTCGAAAACAAATTATGTGTACACATAATAAAAATTGCATGAATTAAAATTATGTGTATACACATAATAAAAATGCGGACTTATTTTTATGTCAGACATAATTTTTATTCATCCAATTTTTATTATGCCAAGACAATTTTAATTTATCCAATTTTTATTATGTCTATAATTTTAATTTGTCCAGTTTTTATTATGTTTAGACATAATTTTATTACAACGAATTTTTATTATGTCATAACATAATTTTAATACCTTAAATTCGATTTCTAGGTGTCCTAGGTTGCCGATGACGAGGTCCACATAGTGCGCTTCGTAGTTTTCGGTGTCCAGGTGTAATAATACGTTGAATTCGATGTCTAGGTGTCCCACGTTGCCGATGACGAGATCCACATAGTGCGCTCCGTAGTTTTCGGTGTCTACGTGTATTAATACCTCAAATTTGATATTTACGTGTCCTACATTCGAATTTAAAATTATTAATACACGTAGACACCGAAAACTACGGAGCTCACTATCTAGACATCGTCATCGGCAACCTGGGACACCTAGAAATCGAATTCAAGGTATTAATACACGTAGACACCGAAAACTACTGAGCTCATTATCTAGACATCGTCATCGGCAACCTGGGACACCTAGACATCGCATTCAACGTATTATTACACCTGGACACCGAAAACTACGGAGCTCACTATCTAGACATCGTCATCGGCAACCTGGGACACCTAGACATCGCATTCAACGTATTATTACACCTGGACACCGAAAACTACGGAGCTCACTATCTAGACATCGTTATCGGCAACCTGGGACACGTGGACATCGAATTTAAGGTATTAATACACGTGAACACCGAAAACTACGGAGCGCACTATTTAGACATCGTCATCGGCAACCTGGGACACGTGGACATCGATTTCAAGGTATTAATATACGTAGACACCGAAAACTACGGAGCGCACTATGTGGACCTCGTCATCAGCAACCTAGAACACGTAGACATCGAATTCAACGTATTATTACACATGGACACCGAAAACTACGAAGCGCACTATGTGGACCTCGTCATCGGCAACCTGGGACACTTAGAAATCGAATTCAAGGTATTAATACACGTAGACACCGAAAACTACGGAGCGCACTATGTGGACCTCGTCATCGGCAACTTGGGACACCTAGACATCGAATTCAACGTACGATTACACCTGGACACCGAAAACTATGAAGCGCACTATCTGGATCCCGTCATCGGCAACCTGGGACACGTGGACATCGAATTCAAGGTATTAATACACGTAGACACCGAAAACTACGGAGCGCACTATGTGGACCTCGTCATCGGCAACTTGGGACACCTAGACATCGAATTCAACGTACGATTACACCTGGACACCGAAAACTATGAAGCGCACTATCTGGATCCCGTCATCGGCAACCTGGGACACCTAGACATCGCATTCAACGTATTATTACACCTGGACACCGAAAACTACGGAGCTCACTATCTAGACATCGTCATCGGCAACCTGGGACACGTGGACATCGAATTTAAGGTATTAATACACGTGAACACCGAAAACTACGGAGCGCACTATGTGGACCTCGTCATCGGCAACCTAGAACACGTAGACATCGAATTCAACGTATTATTACACATGGACACCGAAAACTACGAAGCGCACTATGTGGACCTCGTCATCGGCAACCTGGGACACCTAGAAATCGAATTCAAGGTATTAATACACGTAGACACCGAAAACTACGGAGCTCACTATCTAGACATCGTCATCGGCAACCTGGGACAACTAGACGTCGCATTCAACGTACGATTACACCTGGACACCGAAAACTATGAAGCGCACTATCTGGATCCCGTCATCGGCAACCTGGAACACGTGGACATCGAATTCAAGGTATTAATACACGTAGACACCGAAAACTACGAAGCGCACTATGTGGACCTCGTCATCGGCAACCTGGAACACGTAGACATCGAATTCAACGTATTATTACACCTGGACACCGAAAACTATGAAGCGCACTATCTGTACCTCGTCATCGGCAACCTGGGATACCTAAACATCGAATTCAAGCTTGATTCATAAGAATCAATATATATTATATATATACTTAATTTAGCTAAATAGAAATCTTCCTTCTGACCGATAAGTCTATCGACTTTTAATAATTTACCTACTAGATCGTTCGAAATACGCGCGCGATATCGAAACTGGCGATACCTGCGCCGCCAGTGTCGAAAAAGTGAAAGGGACATTTTCTCTGATCACGTGATCACACAGATCGGCGTTAGGAGTATCTTAATAAAAAATTTTCACATTTGGACTTTGCGTCGCAATATCTTCGCTCGTAGGGCACGTAGCGGAAAATTATATAGGAGATACCCCCCTTATTTTCACCCCAACTATCGATCAAGCCTACTTAGAACTTGATCCGTTCACTCGTTATCGAGATCTCAACATCTCGGGTACTCGCAACTCGTCGCGTCGCGTAAAAGAGTCACGGTGCGGTCTCGCTCCGCGTGTACTTGGCGCGAGACACTACCGTGTCTCTTGATTTTGCTTTAAAATTTCTATTTAAAAAACAAATATATATAAGGTATATAAAAAATTTGCATTTCTCTCTCTCTCTCTCTCTCTCTCTCTCTCTCTCTCTCTCTATATATATATATATATATATATATATATGCAATTGTAACAATTATATAATTTTATTAATACATTAAAAACATAACTGTAATAAGATTAATATATAACATTACTGCTATATTAAACAATATTTACGTAATTGTTATATAAATGTTACTCAAATTTTTAAAATGTTTTTAAATGTGTTATATATTAATTTCATTACAGTTATACATTCAATGTATTAATAATATTACATATATATAATTGTTACAATTAAATATATAGCTATTATATAACATTGTTGCTTGCTTGAGTGGGAAATTACAAGGAACAAGAATATTACATGTTGCAATCTCGTTATATATCTTGTTATATTCGGTTATGCAATTGTTATAGCATAGTTATAAAAGTGTTTGCTGGGATAATTAGTAACTAATTTTCCCTTACATAAATATATTAAGTCATACGGTGTGATTAGTGGAGAATAGTATTATCTTACACCTTATAACATAAATTTTGGTTTCAACTTTCACAATTAATTGAAAAAATTATTGACGGGTCATTTCGATTTTCTTTCTCATCCTCTTCGGAATCGTCTTGTGCCCCAAACGCGTGCGTTTCTGTATTATGTCGTGTTCAAATGTTATTAAAAAAATCAATACATTTTGACTATAAATTAAATTATTTTTTACATGCTCCTTTGTTCTTGAAATAATTAAATAATTATTACTTTATAATAAAAAAAAATAAAAGAAATAAAAGGAAGCACCAGGGAACGAACCCGGCCCAGCGTCTTAGTAGGCAGACGCTTTACCGCGCTGCCACACACCATTTCGGGATTGAATGTTACCGCACGGGTATATATGGAACGCTGAAATCCTTTTTTGTTTATAACTTTGCAACGAATGCTTAGTATCAACTAATATCTTATCTATATACTCTGAGATTCTCCCCTTGCAGACTATTAAAGTATCGTGCACATCTGCGCTTTTCGACGTGTACCCTCTTTTTCAGATCGCCGGGCCACGTCGAGAAAGCAATCTAGTAGCCTCGACGCATCAGAGTCAGAGCGAGAAGGAGGGAAGGATATTCTCTCACTCGCACGACGCGCCGAACCTATTGTTAGCCGAGCGCGCGTCGTCAGTCGTCACACGGAGACAGAGCATGTAGCATGTAGCATGTTTGTGTGCATAAGTGGAGACTGGAGAGGGATGTGCTCAGCTCGGAATCGCACCACTTATCATGTGATACTCTGTAAGAGTCGTGCGACAAAGTTCTTATTTCTACCGCGGCTACCGCTGACAACTGTGTCGCCACCGTCAACGCAGAGTTCTCGGCTGACCATCCAGGAGCCTTAAAAAATAATTAGAAAAAAACTTTTTGCATTATTTTTTACACAAAGTTAAATTGCGATTAAATAATAGAATAAATATTCGATATACGCTATATATATATATATATATATATATATATATATATATTATTATCTTCTATATTCTACATATATATTATAATCATATTTTATATAGATACGATTATTATATTCATATATACCTATATGATTATATACATTGGCAATTTTTCCTCATTTCCTCAAATTTCACAGACATGCAGCATGCATATCTAAAAACACTTTAAAAACGTCTTCATGATGACACGCATGTTGTCTGGGTTAACTTTTTTGTAAAAAAAAGTAATGCCAAAAGTCATTTTTAAATTTATTTTTTAATCCTTTTTATTTTTCTTGTATATACAAACAAAAATTATAAAAAAAGAAAACCCCTCTCTCTCTCTCTCTCGCCTCAAAATAATTAAAATATTTTCATATAGGTATGTTTTCTTCATCTGGTATCCATTAAAAAAAATTTGTCTTTCTATTTTCGCCAATAAACAAGTTCTGTAAGTATATACTTTTTCTATATTATATAACACACAAGAAGTACTTTCCGAATGCTAGTGCCTAATTTATTTGTTTATAATTTTATAAATATTCCAATTTTTTCCTCAGAAACCGTACGCATTTTCACAGTTCGATAAATAAAAATTGACAATTACATAAATAAATTAGAATTTGAGACGATACTGCGATCGACGCACGCACTATTTCATTAATCTTTTTCGGTAAATAGGTATTCAATTATTAGGTACATATTTCACATCCAGAATGATGTTAACAAATGAAATTAAATAGATAATTTTTTGCATCTTTTGTAAATAATAATGGAATCAAATTTAAATTAAAAAATTTAAATCTTATTTTAACTCGCAATGTTTTATGCGGTCCATAGTCCATACGCATAAAACCAATTGAGCTATAAAAATTATGTTAATTGAGCTGTCGAAATTTAATAACGTAAAATTGAGAAACATGCGCATTACGTAAGGCAAGGAATGCGTAAGAATTCAAAAATTAACGGAAGTGTATTAATATTTCTCGTAAGCCTCGTGCAACTTAATTTTATCTTAACAATAACTCATAAATTTTCATAATGTGCTGTTGAACGGGCTAATTTTAATTTTTTTTTATTCGATCTTAAATCGATGCGAAAAACTAAAGACATATTTTGTGTTAATAGTACATTAGACGTCGGCTTATGTATAGCGTGATCGACATAGGTGTACTGAGTTCTTGAAAAGTCTGAAAGTCAGTGTTGCAAGAGCTGTCGCACGGTTCGGATGAGTGACCCAGCTCACAGTTCAGAAACATAAATCGAACACGCGGGAATTATTGGTTTAGGGAATTGGGAAGCAAGAAAGACCAGGTGAGTGGCAAACGAAAATGGAGATATTTGGAGTCATTGAGGGAAATTGCGATGTAACTATTTGATAAAATAATTTAAATTAAAAAATTCATAATTAGGTAAAAATACAAAAAGTATAAAAGATCTTTTATTCCATATTGCTTTTCGCACGTAACATAAACACTTTTAAATGTTATTTTTATAATAAAATTTATTACAATAAGGAAATAATTTAGCTGATTTCTATTTTTTTTATGAGGGAGATATAGTAGTACAGTTAATTTGAAAATTTTATTAGGAAACTAATAGAGAGTATCTTGTATTTAATATTCCATACAAAATTATTTCTTTTTTGAGAATAAGGAATTTGTATTTATAGGCTACGTTTACACCCAGCGACCTGATCGCGGCCTGACCTATATCATGACCCGAAGTAGGTCTAGTCATCATTCGTTTACACCGAAAGAAACTTAAAAATTGACGGAATCGTATTCATCGTATTTGGGATCGCTCTGAATTGCAGCAAATCCGAACAAGCAAATAAAGCTTTTAGGACGCGTCGCGCTTGATCGCGCGGCCTGACCTGGAGCCGGATCAACTGTTTACAGCAGGCGGGCTAAATAATTTAGGTCGAATTTGAGGTACAGGCCACGGCCTAATTTCAGGGTGTAAACGTAGCCATTATTACAAGTTTTGCAAAGAAAATAGATGATTGATTTGAAAACAGTTGACCATCTATTTTCAAATAGGTAATTTTTAAAGGTCTGGGTATTGTCATTATTCAACAGATATAATCAAAAATATCAAATTGCTACATACAGAAAACACGAAAAAAAAACAAACAACTTAGGAACACAAACACGAATATCTGAACACGTTCGTGTTCGCTGTTTATTCGCTACCCAGCTTTATGTGCAAATTAATTTCTTTTATATGTACCTATATATTATATTTACAGTTTCATTCCTTTAACGACAAAAATTATGAGCACAAGAAAAAAAAACGTTAGAATTCTCGAGGTATAATATTATCAATTGTTCGAAAAACGAGCTTCATAATTTTACTGTATTATTTGCATTAAATGCATTTTACATTTTACCTTGTACAAATGATAAAAAGGTTTATTAATATTCTCATTAAAATATTATTAATATTCTCTTCGCAAATATATTTTTTTCATAAATTTGAGTTGATAAACATTATTGATAATGGATTTAGCATCAATTTTAAATTCTCATCGAAATAACATACATATTTTAGTGCCGTTAGAACATTTATTAATCAGATAAAACATTTCTGTCAATCTTGCGTTTATTTTTATGACGCATGGAGAAAAATAAACGAGAACAATATGATAAATTATTCGCATTTACGTGCCATGCCGATAAAAATGAATTTTAAATTGCCATGAATAATCTATACATAAACCACGTACACTGACCGGCAAGAATGCCTGGACATTTTGATATGTATATGACATATATATGTACATCTATATATGTATTTTATGTCCAGGCATTCTTGCCGGTAGAGTGTACATCACGTAGGTATATGATACATTACTGAAACTGCATATAATCGACGGATGACGTCTATCTTACAGTTATATCGCATTTTGCGATACGTAGTAGAAATGAGCGAAGCTTTTACACTTTTTATTTTATAACGATAAGTAATCGGTTGAAGCAGTGTTCGACATTCAAGGAGATTCTAGAAATTTTCCGTTCAATGTAGTTAATTAACATATCCGCGCGGTCATATCGAAATTAGCTCAATAACTGCAGGTATTAAAGGCAATCGGTAACCAGTTCTAAATTTTAACGATTATTTCTCAATTAACGTATATATATATATCATAATATTATTTTGTTCAATTGGCTTTGCATTTTTCGTTTAACATGTAATCTGTATATCGTTTAATCCACATGTTTTTTCCTTATCCAATCTGATTTAAATTTAATTAGCAATGTTATCGCGGTAAATAATATTAAATATGGAATTATTAAATATTAAAAGTGGAAGTTTTTTGCATTAATAAAATCTTCTTTAGATATTTTCGTGTCTAAAATTTCTTCTTCAAATTTATCATATGTGCATGCCTCGCAACATACATGATACTTGTATCTCTAACTTCTATAGTGATAAAATATGAAGCAACTTTGAACATAGTATCAATAAATGACTTATCTGTCCGTATTGATAATCATTATAAAATGAAAACACGAAGAAATAACTGTTGAGTACATTTCTAGTGTCCTGCACAAATGATTAATTTAGAATCTGATTATCGAAAATAAAAATTGACCGTAGTTTTTCTAAATTTTATACAAATATTTAACATACAATATTAAATATTGTTGCATAATTGTAATTAAATAACAATTTAATCTGTTTGAAATAAAATAAAATTAAAATGGGTTTTATTATCAAAAATTTTAGTACAAAAGATGATTAATATTTTAATAAATATTTTTAAAAATGCCATATTAGCTGATAAATCTGGATATAAAACAAAAAGAAGACGTACAAAATAACGAAAATTTTCTGTGTTTTTTCATGATCTCTCTTAATACGTTCCTATGTACTTGTATTCTTTTCGAGGAAACGTCATATTTCTTCGCATTAATGTTTCACAACATGCTATAACCATCGTATATAGCAATTAACTTAAAGCTTTTAAGTAACATTGACCGGTTGCGATCGATATAACTAGATATGACAGTATAAATTGCCATTAGCATTTCGGGCCTATATACTGCAATCGACATATTTTAATGCTGGTAAAATACTCCGATTATCTTGATATTTCAAATATAATCAAATCCGAAAGATATTTCGAATATTAGAAAACTGAAAGTTATCCAGATAATAATTAAAACATTCGAAGTGCTCTTCCGATAATCCACTTTTACTAGTCCACTTTTAAAAAAGGCGTGTTAACTGAGTGAATTGCGAGTGTATCGAAATTATTGTTGCCTCTTTTCCGCGATGCCGATTGGTTCTCTCGCTGCGCTTACTTCATTTACAGCTGTCATCGTATATTTTGACAGTTGTGTGTATCAAGAAGTTAATAGTGTAATAGTAATCATACCGGTTTTAGGCTAGGGCGCGGTTGGGCGACCGCCCGGGGCGCCGGATCTGTAGGGGCGCTACTGCCAGCTACTGCCCGGTCGGACCGATTTCTAGCATCGTGGACACAAGGCTTAAGCCTCTAATCTTGTCGCGACTCTTATTAGAGGGACTCTAGTGCTCCCTAGTATGCAAGAATACCTATATCTCTTCACTATGTTATACCTCGGGTACTCGGGTTCGGGGGGCCGGGGCGCTCTCTGTACCTTTATATATCTTTTGATTCTTTTGTCTCACATCTCACATCTCCACATCTGTATTTATCATGGCTATCGCGCTCTCCGCTTTGTGCGGATCTTCGTCGCCACGCTTAACACTCGGCTCCCTTACCACGCGGGCGCCTTTCACCGCTCTGCGTATACGCGTACGATTGGTAGGGTACTCCCACCACCTACAAAGCGCACGTAGTCGGCGTAATGGGGATCGCTGTAGCTCCGGTGCTCGAGCGGCACGGCCGGCACGAACTTGCTTACTTGTTTGCATGCGGTCCATGTGGTCTGGAATCTGGATTTCTGGACTCGAGCGGTCCTCTAAAGAGTCTCGAAGTCTATAAGCTTCGGTTTTTTTTACCGGTTGATTGCATTTGTAATTAGTAAGAAAGATTTTTTTTCAACATGTCCGACCATAGATTGAAAAAAAAACCATCTGGTTCGGAATATCGAAAACGCAAGGCCGAAAAAGAAAAAGAGTTTCAGCAAGCCAAAAAATTTATGAGTCTCGATAAATATATTGAAACAAAACAGCGAAACGAAAATGAAGGTAATTTAGAAGGTGTTGCTTCATCTTCTACTGCCTCTACGTCAGTAATAGAACCCTGCACTGAGCTTCAGAGCATAACTGAAACGGGAATTGATGAACTCCCCAATAAAAGTAAAATTTCACCAGACCTAACTCCCATATCCGAGCTTCCTCACAATCCTGATGACCCATTGTCATTTTCAAGAATTACAAATGCACCATTAGAGTTTGGTACAATTAATTTATCAGATGTAGGTACTTGGCCGGCTATTCGGAATAGCAAAACTATTGACCATATAATAACTATGGGTCCAACGCAGATTCACATTGATCGAGATAACTTTCCGAAAGATGAAACCGGTCGTCATTTCGCAAATTCTCACTACTCTAGGAAACTTGCAAATAATGAAACAATCCAACGTCGTTGGTTAGATTACTCTATTTCTAAAGATCGGGTATTTTGTTTTTGTTGTCGGCTTTTCGATAGTCAATCGACATCAAATTTAGTGTCTGGAGGATATAATAAGTGGGAACATTTGTCTGAAATTCTGAAAATGCATGAAAACAGCACATTCCATAAGAAATTTTACCATCAGTGGTTTGAAGCTGAAATGAGATTGAAGAGAGGAAGAACGATCCGTTTATATCCGTTTAGATTAGTAAAGCTGCTATGTAGTCTAAAAATTTTTACAATCTAACTACAGATTCCGCTGAGATTCGTAATCAACGATATCGAAAACCTCCAAAAGGCAGAAGTACTTTATTAGCGAAATTTCAAGTCTTTGAATGGGCGCCATGATAATCTTGCCCAGAGCGCCAATGTTGCTAAAACCGGCACTTGTTGTTCCGTATTCTCTGCAATCCTGTAGCCTGGGCCCATAACCTGTTGTTTGATAGGCTTTCCGCAATTGTAACATCGTATTGACTTATTGGTGTTGAATGCAGCTGGCTTCGTTGGTTCACTCTGGCCGTCATCTTTTCTACATTATTCTCAATCAATATTGTTTTAACTCTAAACTTCCAGGCTTCATAATTTTCGCCGTTCAGAGGATCGATGTTGTAGAAATTACTCTTACTTATATTCTGAGCCATTTTATATCGTACTTAACCTCGATGATATGTATCTTCCGTATTCTCTGCAATCCTGTAGCCTGGGCCCATAACCTGTTCCGTATTCTCTGCAATCCTGTAGCCTGGGCCCATAACCTGTTGTTTGATAGGCTTTCCGCAATTGTATTTACGAGACTCTTGTATTATTTTGTATAATAGATACTATTTATTTGGTCTTTTATACAACTTACTGAGACCATAACGAAAACGTGTTATCGAGTATCTAATCTCTTAAGCGAACGAACAGTAGTACCAATTGTATATATAAAAAACGCAAAACTTAGAACTAGGATTACATACATGGATAGATAGAATACTGTATAAGGATAACACTATAGTACTAGGATTATATAGATAAAAGACTAGAATGACATTACTTTCTTAACACTTGTCTAGTCCACTTTTAAAAAAGGCGTGTTAACTGAGTGAATTGCGTTTGTATCGAAATTATATTGTTGCCTCTTTTCCGCGATGCCGATTGGTTATCTCGATTGATTGCCGCGCCGTAGCTTGCTTCATCCCGTGAGGAACTGTCATCGCGGAGTGTGGCGAGTTTCGTGCGTGTAGTGCGTCGTGTGTGTCGTGATGTGACAGCTCGCGGGGGGGGGGTTTTGGATTTTCCCTCGGGTGAGGGAGGATAGGTGCTTTTTGTCTAAAACAATCTAGCACAAACAATGTAAACCGTTCCTAACAAGGATTTCCTCTAATAATCATTCCACTTTTACACTTTAATTATCTATTTCTTCCAAATAACTCAGGACTGTGCTCGTCACACGTCAGAGCACAGCCCGCCATCTTTGGCACTCCCTGACAGCTCGCGTCGTGTCGCAAGGTTAATCGTCCCGCGTCGTGTCGCGAGGTTGATATTATGTCACTTTTCCGCGATGCCGATTGGTTCTCTTACTGCGCTTACTTCATTTGCAGCTGTCATTGTATATTTTGACAGTTGTGTGTATCAAGGGTTAATAGTGTAATAGTAATAGCATAATGTTAAAGCTAAATGGCGCGCGCGAAGCGCGCGCGTCTGTAATGTCTAGTCCACTTTTAAAAAAGGCGTGTTAACTGAGTGAATTGCGTTTGTATCGAAATTATTGTTGCCTCTTTTCCGCGATGCCGATTGGTTCTCTCGCTGCGCTTACTTCATTTGCAGCTGTCATCGTATATTTTGACAGTTGTGTGTATCAAGAAGTTAATAGTGTAATAGTAATAGCATAACGTTAAAGCTAAATGGCGCGCGCGAAGCGCGCGCGTCTGTAATGTCTAGTCCATTCTTAAAAAAGCCGTGTTACGGGTGAATTTCGTTTGTATCGAAAAATTGAAGCCTCTTTTCCGCGATGCCGATTGGTTCTCTTGCTGCGCTTACTTCATTTGCAGCTGTCATTGTATATTTTGACAGTTGTGTGTATCAAGAAGTTAATAGTGTAATAGTAATAGCATAATGTTAAAGCTAAATGGCGTGCGCGAAGCGCGCGCGTCTGTAATGTCTAGTCCATTCTAAAAAAAGCCGTGTTACATGAGTGAATTTCGTTTGTATCGAAAAATTGAAGCCTCTTTTCCGCGATGCCGATTGTTTCTCTTGCTGCGCTTACTTCATTTGCAGCTGTCATTGTATATTTTGACAGTTGTGTGTATCAAGGGTTAATAGTGTAATAGTAATAAGGCGAGGGCGGCAAATCACACGAGTCTGAAAAAGCTTTCGCCCCGAGGTGCACACGATATTTTTCACAATATCTTTACGGAAAGTTCGACTTCCATGCCTAGAGAGAGGCGAGAGTGGCCATTTCACGCCAGGACGGCATAGCGGGCGGAAAGTAATCACTTTCCTCCCTGTTTAGCGGGAGGAAAGTGATCACTTTCCGCCCTAGGGAGGAAAGTAGTTACTTTCCGCCCGCTAATGCCGCCCTGGCGTGAAATTGGTCACTTTCGCCCCTCTCTACAGGCATGGAAAGTCGAACTTTCCGTGGAGGTGTTGTGAAAATAATATTTCGCATCATAAGATGAAACCTTTCCGTTTTTTTCGCATTGACTTTTTTCTTATTTTGGAAAGAATTATTGAATTTTATATTATTCGAACACAAGGACATACGTCATTCTGAAGTTAACAAAGTATTATATTAATAATACATCACCAATCCGAAGTTCATAAACAAGTTTTTTACTGTCATCACCTTATTGACAGCCTATCGATTGAATGCCAAAACTACTCGGTAACCACGCATTGTATTATTTTTATCATTTTATGACTCATTTATCAGAACATATTGATCTCCCGATTTTATTCGAAAAATATTCACAATAATACGTTGTCAATCGCCAGTGCACATCGATCTCATACGCGAGAAGTGTTAAAATATAAATAGATCTTCTTCTTCTTCTTCTTCTGTAGCATTATAGTCCTTTGTGGATCAAAGTTTGCGCGACTATTCCTTGCCTGCAGTCTTCTGCAATTCTTTTCCAGTTGACAACTTTATTTTCTATAGGGGCCGTCACCACGGAATCCACTCACCTTTCCCGGGGTCTTCCTCTTCTTCTGGAGCCGTTGAAAGATTTTCATAACTACTCTGTCTTCCGACATACGAATCAAGTATCCCAGCCATCTTATCCTTTGTGATCTGATATAGTAGACTATGGTTTTGCTATTTGTAATATGTATTTCCATAGTGTAGGATTCTGTAGCTCCGACGAAAATGTTTATTAAATATGTATATTAAAAGTTTATAAGAAGCTTCCTTAACCAGTTGGATGTGGCAACCATATCGTTTTTTCCGTGCGGTAATGACATATAAATATATGCGCGGAAAAAAAGTGCCACTACTGGTAATGAATCATATATGCGCACCATGAATATTTCTTCCAATGTTTAACGGATTTGAATATATAACTACGTACACTTAATGCTTTTTGGATCGCTGAAAACAGGTTTTAAGGTGCGATTTCATTGACGCTAGAAACCAGCGACAGCGTCAAGAAAATGTAGTGGGGGAAGAAGTTCCGTTGAATTTTGCGGTACGCTAAAAAGTTGAGACGGTCTGAACTTCTTTCCCCACTACATTTTCTTGACGCTGCCGCTGATTTCTAGCGTCAATGAAATCGCACCTTTACCAGTTTTGGCACAAAACGTTGATTTCGCGTTACCAGTGAACCGGTTAAGTGTTGAGTAGATGTTTCATTTGAGCTTCAAAACATTTATTAAATTGTTTATGAGAGATGTTCACGGTTACACGTTTGATAGGCGTTCGAAAAGTGTTGTATGGTGTTTCCGAAATGTTACAGTTTAGGCAGCAGTTCACAGCGCTGCAACACTTCAAAAACACAAACGCCTATTCTTAAATCTTAATTAAAGTCATCTAAAATAAATCTTAAATTTAAGAAGCAAGGTTAATCATAAAAAATACATACATTTTATGTCTTATGTTTATTTAATTATTATCTTTAAAAATAAAGATACCATACTAAAATAAGATTACATTGACGTTATATCAATCTAAAAGTGTGCCACACTTTACTATCAAAGTGGACTCCACACGATACAACGGATAATTCAAGTTGTGCAGTTTCATGATTTATATGTATCGTTCTTATACCATATCGTTAGTCATATTTTAATCCGTAGACTGTGGATGACGGCTATAGCCGCAAAAACAAAAGTGGCCAAAAGTGTGTATGACGGCTATAGCCGCAACGTAGAAAAAACAAAGTAAAACTTTTTAAATTTGTTTGAAACTTGTTACTCGGGGGTTTTTGGGGTCGCTGATTACGAATCCGAAGTCAGATATACAAAATTCAAAATGGCGGATCCAATATGGCGGATCAAAATTACAAAAAATGGTCTGATTTTCATGAAATTTGGTACCCTTGCCCTTATGTTTTTTGGGTCTCTGAATCCAAATATGAAGTCAGATTTTGAAAATTCAAACTGGCGGATTCAATATGACGGTTCAAAAATTAAAAAATTGGTAGATTTACATGAAATTGTGTAGCCTTATGTTTTTTGGGTCTCTAAATCCGAATATGTCAGATTTTCAAAATTTAAAATAGCGGATCCAATATGGCGGATCAAAATTACAAAAAATGGTCTGATTTTCATAAAATTTGAAAAATTTTGAAATTTTTGAGATTTTTGAAATTTTTTTTATGAATTCTTTTTATTCGGATTCAGAGACCCAAAAAACATAAGGGCACCAAATTTCATGAAAATCAGACCATTTTTTGTAATTTTGATCCGCCATATTAAATCCGCCATTTTGAATTTTGAAAATCTGACATTATATTTGGATTCAGAGACCCAAAAAACATAAGGGTACCAAATTTCATGAAAATCAGACCATTTTTTGTAATTTTGATCCGCCATATTAAACCCGCCATTTTGAATTTTGCAAATCTGACATCATATTCGGATTCAGAGACCCAAAAAACATACGGGTATCAAGTTTCATAATAATCCGATGAACTTTTTTTCAACACATTTTTGGCCCAAATAGTAAAATTCTCTTACACAGCCAATGGGTTAAATACGAGAAACGGATTCCATCGGATGTCATTTATGATTTAGCGTTTTTGTCGTAGTATTTGGAAGGTGTTTTATTTGAGGATGTTTTTATTAAAAGAGATTTCCATGTTGTGGAGATGTTTATTAATTGTTTATGAACAAAACGTTTCAGAGATGTTGAAGATTGTTTTAATGCACGCTGAAATCAATGTTACGTGACTGTTTTCAATGCGTTTCTTATGAAGTGTGTAAGTGGCGTTTAATGACATATAGTCTCAAACGTTTCCATTAGAGTTTTCCAAGTATTTAGAAAATATTTATCAGCAAAGGGTTTGCCAGATTTTGCAATGTGCTTCCAAACAGTCCATCAATAAAATTCTTCATAAATAGTGTAACCATTGATACAACTCTTCATAAACAAATATAAACACAATCTCTCACTAACAATTTTCACCAAGGAGAACCCGTCATTGTTTCTAATTGGTTCGTATATTTTTCTCAGAACCTTCTTATTGTCAGAGGTAGCTGTAGCTGTCGATATTCTTTCGCTTTCAAGGATCTCAGGTCTACTATAAAAAATCGGTCTTATCGATGTTTTGTAGATTCCATTTTTAGACCATTTTTTTGGAAAGTAATTTGAATTTCAAGAACTTTTCATAGGCATGACATAATAGCACTTTGACGCTGCCTGAATCTATTGTGTCAGTTGTGTACATACGAGAAGACCATCCGAAGATATTGGGATTTTCAGTCGTGACGTCACAAGGCCAAGATGGCTGGCCTATTCCTGAAAGTATTAAAGCTGTCATATGTAAACACATATAAAGCTTGTGTTTTTCATAAATAATTAATGAAATAACGGTGTTTGTAATAAAAAAAGTGCGATGGGTGAACACCTAGAAGACAGAGGGGCAAGGTTTTCCCCTAGAGACACAAAAAATCGCGATTCTTGCTGTGCATTTGGCTGCAAAAGCTATGGATTAAAAAATACCTCTGTGCGATTCCACATGTTTCCACCTAAAGGAAAGTTCTATACTGAGAAAAAAGACATGTTTGGAAATATAGAGAAGATTGATGTTCGAAAAGAATGGGAGAGTTTTGAAAATAGCCAAACCAGAATTGATAACCAAAAAGTGGGCAGTGTGTTCTTCGTACTTTGACAGGAGTGACTAATAACGTTTTGCCTGGCAAGTCAATATGATAATAACTGAACAATAACAAGTAAAATATATTCACTAAATGTTAATAAGTAATATTAGTTATAATAAATTGTATACTAAATGTAGTATGTAAAAACAATTCACCGATTTTTTGAAGGCAAAAATATTTCAAACACTCCTGTTATCAATTGAAGATTAATAATAACAAATAAAATTTTCACCCATCGCACTTTTTTTATCACAAACACCGTTATTTCATTAATTATTTATAAAAAACACAAGCTTTATATGTGTTTACATATGACAGCTCTAATACTTTCAGGAATAGGCCAGCCATCTTGGCCTTGTGACGTCACGACTGAAAATCCCAATAACTGTGAGTTACTTGCAAGAAACGTATTTCTATCCAAAAATATGCGGAGTAACCTGCAACGTTAAAAGGAGTTTGAGAGCAGTAGCCAAGAAGCGGGGATCAGGAGAAAGAGAAGAGAGTTCCTGATAGCAAAAACTTCTAAAATTGAGATAGTCCATGCGCAGGGTAAAGTGAAAGTGTTTTACAATTAGTATAGAAACTAAAAACACATCTTTCAACACAGATTAAATACATGTAAGAATATAAATGGAAAAAATGGTAGGAAAAAAAGAAAAATGAGAACGATGGAAAGAACATTTCCAGACAACGTATATTCGCCTCCGAAAGAGGAGGACAGCCAGATATACTATTATCAGAAAATGAAATTTCAGGGTCGAGAAAATAGTAAACATCATTAAGAATAAGAATATTATTAAGAAAAAACCATAAAGCAAGACGAGGATAACATAACAGCAGAACTCAATTCGGGGGCGCGGAGTTACGTTCGACGATTCATCAATTTATAATCTTAGAACTCGTGCTCGGAGCACATGCCGCAGTCATATCATTCTTTTTTTTCATCTCTATTATTCTTCTTTTCGAAGGTCTCATTCGTCGCGTCTCTTACCCTGTTTGTATCCTTTCCCACTGATAAAAAAAAAGGACCTTGCGAATCCGAAAATTCTGATTTTGATGAAACTGTTTGAAGTTGAAGCAGAAAGAAAGAGAGAGATTGTGTTGATGCAGCCATGTATAGAAAATAGTTCCTACGCGTAGCGTCTCAGGTGTGATACGGCCGGGCGCGAGGTTGCCGCGCGTGCGTGAGCAGGTCTGGTGGGGCGTGCAGCCCGGCGAGCGAGCATTCGTCGTACGATCGCCGATCCGAGAACACGTATTGAGTCGAGCGTGAATTAATAAAAATTGCGTCATCCATTTGCGCCTTGAGAATTCGAGTCGTCGTTACGAAATTATATCGTTTCGGATATTAGTTTCTGTATTCGAGTCAGTTGTAGATCGTTTTAACATTATTGTTGAATATCGTGAGAATTAAAGAATATCAGTTCTGGACAAATAAGCATCATCACGAGAGGAAACAACAGTCGTCGCAGAAAGCAGCCATTGTGCCACGTTCCTGTTATTCTTACTGGCACGAGGAGATTAGCCATTGTGGAACTTTTAGGACAGCCTTGCTGACATGAGACGAAAGCCATTAATGAACATTCCAGAAACCGGCTCTTAGTTTGATCATTTCAACAATTACCGTAATGTTAAAGATTCAAATATAAGGTACCGCCTTTATTTTGCACGAGAGAGAGAGAGAGAGACAGTTAGTCTAACATATCCCGTCTAACATATTACAAGGAATTCCCGAACATTAGATCCCGTCTAATACTGTACAAAGAGATCCCCGATTATTTAATATCATCACTGTACTTTTGTATTTAATATTATTTCCGTAATTTTGTGTTCACTTTAATTACCATACATATATTCGTTACAATCATTACTAAATCAAAATAAGTTACTTGCGAGAATATCTGATAATCGTTTTCATGCGTCGTGAGAATATTGAATAATTACCGTTTGCTTGCGTTACGATAAAATATCTTACTCAATTCCTTTGTATTATTACATTGATTATTTTACGAATTCTTAATTATCTAATGTCGAGGAAGTGTTATGCCGATTTAATGTGTCAATCCAAAATTGACGGCCTACTACACTGTAATTCAGTAAACTCAGTTGAAACTTATTGCTCTTGTCGTATTATCACTCGTGTATTAGTAATTGCTTATGTTGTAATATATTCATTGCCGTGATTTGATACGCAAGTTCCGTAATACTCAGTTAAAAATATTCTTCTAATTAAGAAGAATATTATTCACAAGGCCGATAACCATTATTTATGATTTCACTAAACGATTGATACATTATTTCCCTGATTGTTGGAATTATATCTACACTGATATTCAGGTGTTTAATTGAGTTTTGTCGATGTTCTAAACGATCCTTTCTTTTCTAAATAATAGACAATTCTGAGCCTGATTACTTCAAGATACATTATATGTTTACATACTACGTTCAATTCTTTTTATAAATAACATTATCTCATGATACATAATTATATTCAAAGAATCAAAAAATATAATTTTTATAATTCAAAAGAAAGGACTGTTCTATAATAACCATTTCATTGTCTTTTGTATATTTGATACATTTATTTTACTCATATTGTACTTTTCTATTACACATGTATAATTTTGTTCACGAATACTGGGAAGGTTTTAGGGGGCACAGTTTCCCTTCTCCTAGCAACAAATGTTGGTGTTCTTTGTATAGTTCTGCCCGATCTAAGTTTTCTTATTTACATAAATAACGTCACACAATTTCTCTCTCAATAAACGGTTTCATTTTATTTGTTCCTTCCTCAAACAAATTCTCGAGATCAGGCTCGTGCGCGTGCTTGTGCAAACAGAAACTCTACATACATGTAGAGAGGGAAGGGGATAAATAGGCGAAATTAAAAATTTTCAGTTACGGCCTAAAAACGATTCTAAGAAATGAAACCACCCCTTATATGTAGAGCGTCTTTTTGCTTTTCTCGATATATTTCGAAAGGTATTTGAGATATTAAGAAATGTTTTATATAAAACTTTTGTGATAAAAATACCTCTATTTAATCACATTAATAACATTAAAAAAAAATTTTTTTTTTAAATAATTTTTTTAAAATTATTTATTTATTTAATTGTTTTAAATATTATTAATGTTGTTAAATAGAGGTATTCTTATCACAAAAGTTTTATATAAAACATTTTTTGATATCTCGTACTTTTCAAGATATATCGAGAAAAGCAAAACACCACTTTATATGTATACATATAAGAAGGGATTTCACTTCTTAACCCTCTTGTGTCCACGATACTAAGGGCCGATATCACAGTCTCCGATTAATGTGAACCTCCGATTAAACTCACTTTGCATCTCTTTCTAACTGTCCCCCTAGAAAGAGACGAAGAGTGAGTTTAATCGGAGGATCACGTTAATCGGAGACTGTGATATCGGCCCTAGAAATCGCTCCGAGATCTTCGACGGAGAAAGAATTGACCAATCATATTTAAAGAATTCGGCAATTGACAATGCGATTGGTTAATTCTCGATTTCTACCATCGTGGATACAAAGGCTTTAGAATCGTTATTGAGCCGCAACGTTCTAAATTCTCTCCCCCCCCTCCACCCCAAGGTTCTTTTGTGAGTATTCGTTGAGCATTCCTGCTTTCTGTTGATTTGATGGCATTGTGACTTTTCCGTTATTACTGTCTAGTAGCTAGAAGCAGATCCTGGCCTCCTCTAATTGAGTAAGTTTTTCAATGTCTCATTTCATTCGTCTGAAGTTATTGCCTCCACCTCTCTCACAATCAGTCTCTGCCTCAGTTTCAATTTAATCGAAAAGTGATCCAAATCACAATTAGCCTCACGACAGCTTCTAACTCTAACGTCTAATATTGAGATTGCATGCTTCCTATTGACAAATAATCTATTTGATTAATTTCTCTTCCTCCTAGTTTGTTTATGGATTTCATTATGTTAAAAGGAAACACTGGTGATCTATATATATCTAGGCAGGGGGCAAATTCACGGACCCGTAGTCCGTTTCCATATGTATAAGCGAATGTATACTTGCCATTTTGTTTATAAAAGAGTCTTTCCTGAATTTTAGCATTGTCTCCTAATATTAATGTTATGTCATGCCTGCTGACTCTGTCGCAAACGATCAAAATCGTCGTAAAATTTGTCCTTCTCTTCCTCCTCGTTGTCCTCCGTGGATGCGTACAGATATCACGGTTATACTTTGAAATCTATCCCTGAGTCTGAGGTCTACAGAGCCTATCGTTAATCATTCAGATTCAAAGAGCAGGATGCTTTTCCTTATTCCTTCCTCGACATAGAATCCTGTGGATCCCTGAGACTTAATTTTTTGACCACTATAGTGTATATTTACCACGGAATTTTCTTTCTTAATTCTCCTTGTCCCTTACATCTAATCTCCTGGTACCACACTCAGCACTACTTCGCGTTATCTCTTCCGTCACTTCAGTCATTTCTTTCGAGATTGGGGATACCTGATCTCATTTTCAGGGAGGGGAGGGATATCACCGTCACGTGAAGGTTAACAATAAGCACAAGAAATTGAGAACGAGATGTGCGGAATGTCACATCCGTAAATCAGTCATTGAATTATACCTCGCCCTCCTTTTGATGCCAATATAAATAAATTAATAAATAAAGTATGAATTGTATAAATGTATTATTATTAATATTATTATTACATATAGAATAAACGCATTATATTTTAATCAATAAATTATTACGTTAACTAAATAAAAGAGATGAGCGTAAGTTGTGTTTATCATAATTCCTTAAGTACAGAAGTTTGAATATTCGAAGTATGCATTTATCAGTATATGTTACAAACATGTTTTGACGTAATGCAGTTTCAAGATATATTCTCAATATCAGTGATCAACAACTTGGTAGTATGTTACTGTTGAACTAATGGAAAACATAAGAAGAGTGCGTGATAGAATTTTGCAAGTCATAATATGGTGCTGCTTGCATAAGCAGCTTTAGTCTTATCATCTGCGAGCTGCAAACTCAATATTAAAACATGCAGTTGCAACATGTGAGGCGGATACTGAGCGTTTCCTTTAACTTTTCATAAACTATATTTATGAATGATTACTCATATAACGTTTTCTGATATAATGTTTTTGTATCTAGATTTATTCTGGAAAACATGCCAAAATCCCCCCCCCCCATTATCGACGTCAAAATCCGCTAGTGGATATATTATATATGATATGTGGCATAAGAAAGAGGAATGGAAAGAAATTTACTTATAAAGCTATTTAAGGGTACAGAAGAGTGTGATGGGTCCTGTAGGGCTACGGGCATAGGAAAGTATTAGCTATAGAAAATAGGTGGCTCGTCATTAGTTAAGATTGTGTATGTTTAGGTAAATAAATGAATGGAATGGTTTTATAGTAAAACTGAGTACTGTTAGGTAAGAGAAATATGCAGATAAAAAGATTTTAAGGAAAAGAATTATTAATATATGTATGAAGAAATAAGGGAAATAGTTTTATAATATTATAAGGAGGTCGGCGTGTTTGCTATAGTATAATTTTGTTTTCTTGATTAAACAGTGTAAAGCTAGTCTCAGAAATAATTCATAAATAACATGTTATCATTGGGATAGAAAAAGCATAAAAATCGCAATTTCATCCCATTTTTATACTTGATATTATTTAAATAAATTATTTAAAAATTGAAAAAATCCATCTTAGAAAATTAAAAAACCGCGATTGCAATTCTCGATGTCAAAAAAGTGTAACATAAAAATTTTATTTTTACCGCATATACATAATATGATATTTATCTAGGGAGTATAGAGTACAATTTCTGTAACTTTTAAAGCGAATATCTCACAACGGTGAAAGTCAATGAAATTTTTTCTACATATTGTTGATATAATTAACTTTCGTATTATCTATATATATACAGGGTGGGAAAAAAGTCTGGAAACGGTGAAATATCTCGAAAACAAGACATTTTAGGAAAAAATGTTTTATACAAAAGTTGTAGGGCTTCAACAAATGCATCAAACGGTGGTACTTATTTGACTTTAAGCACAAGTGGAGGAGCTTTCAAGGTTAACTTTAAAATTTTAAATAGAAACCCCCATTTTTTATTTAATATTCTTATAGCTGACATCGAGAGCTTTTCAAAATGCTATAATAAAGTACTTTTTCATTAAAAACTTTCGGAATTATAAGGCTTGAAAGTTCTAGTATTTTGACATAAAATACAAAGTATCTTGTAAAACATTAAGTTTTCGGTAATGTTACCTTAATACTTTTATGCACAGTATAATGAAACGAATCAATTGGTATAAAAAAAGCATAGTTCTTTTAAGAAAAAATATGTAATTTGCAACACGCATCTGCATACTTTTTCTTAAAAGCAACTATGTCTTTTTTTCATACCAATTGATTCGTCTCATTATTCTGTACATAAAAGTATTAAGGTAACATTACCGAAAACTTAATGTTTTACAAGATATTTTGTATTTTATGTCAAAACTAGACATTACAGACGCGCGCGCTTCGCGCGCGCCATTTAGCTTTAACATTATGCTATTACTATTACACTATTAACCCTTGATACACACAACTGTCAAAATATACAATGACAGCTGCAAATGAAGTAAGCGCAGCAAGAGAAACAATCGGCATCGCGGAAAAGAGGCTTCAATTTTTCGATACAAACGAAATTCACTCATGTAACACGGCTTTTTTAAGAATGGACTAGACATTACAGACGCGCGCGCTTCGCGCACGCCATTTAGCTTTAACATTATGCTATTACTATTACAATTACACTATTAACCCTTGATACACACAACTGTCAAAATATACAATGATTAACCTTTGATACACACAACTGTCAAAATATACAATGACAGCTGCAAATGAAGTAAGCGCAGCAAGAGAACCAATCGGCATCGCGGAAAAAAGGCAACAATAATTTCGATACAAACGCAATTCACTCAGTTAACCCGCCTTTTTTAAAAGTGGATACTAGAACTTTTAATTCTTATAATTCCAAAAGTTCTTAATAAAAAAATACTTTATTATAGTGTTTTGAAAAGCTCTCGAGATTAGCTACAAGAATATGCATTAAAAAATAGAAGTTTCCATTTAAGAAATTAAAGGTGTCGTTCACGTGAGCTTTAAACGATCATCCATGGTCAAACCAATGGTACCATCTTATGACTCCCTCGAAACCAAACAATTTTTGTATAAAACATTTTTTTTTAATGTCTTGTTTTCGAGATATTTCACCGTTTCCAGACTTTTTCCCCACCCTGTGTGTATATATATATATATATATATATATATATATATATATAGACTTGTATTATACTTCATCAAATGCTCCAACCTCCTTAAAGTAAAGATAAAGATAAAATAATGAAAGATAAGATATGTGAAGAGAGAGGCGCAAGAATTTAGTTATATATTATAGAGTCTGAGTAATAGTAAAAAAGAGGTGTAATTATTAAAAAAAATAAGATTAGTTTTGAGTTTAGCGCGTAGTAAGTATGGAAGGTACGTATGAGTGAGTTAAAGGGAAATAATAGGTTTCGGAGTATATAAGGTTTTTATGTAGGAATTTTGTGGGAAAACAGGTTTGTGTACATGTAAAAGAATTTGGAGATTTAGGATATAAGTTTTGTAAGTGTTGGAACATCGAGGATGTCACTTTTAGAGACCAGCAAAGGTATTTATTATTTGGTAGTTATTTTGTGTTTAAAATATAAAATTAAGAAATATAGCAAAGTATAGTATAGAATAAAAAAGGAAGGAATTAAATTAATGCCAAAGATAAAGATATGACAGGTTATGTTTTAAGTAGCTTTTTGTAATTGTAAGAAATAGGTTAGAAAGGTATGGGTGGATGAGTATGGGGATTTTTATTTTGTAAATCAAGTCCCTTCATGGCAATTGTAAGCTTGAAGTAATAAATTCTATTTTACATAGATATATTTATGATATACATTATGAAAAAGATATATGTATATTTAAATGAAAATTTAAAGGAAAATTTTGTTTAATTTACAGATTCTGTTATGTTATTTCTGTTGATATTTTATCGATAAAATTTGCAACTTTCAAAATCTGTTCTCGACAGATTTGGTTAAATTAAATGATTATATTTATATAATCCGAACTACTCAGTCCGCCCGGCCGAGTCTGAAAAAAGGCGGAGTTGATTATATTTAATAAGCAGAATCAAAGATAAAGAAGAAGTCTGTGTTCAGAACCAATAATTAAAAAAAGAACCAAAATCTAATTATGTTATATATTAAAAGGCTTTATTTACGAGAAATGTATGTCGCAAAAAATTTTGCATGTGTATAATATAATATTCATAGATTTCTTTATGAATAGTATTTGATACAGTAAAATATTAAAATCTTTTTGATAAAAATTAATGCGTAATGGCTCGATATGTAGCACAATTGTCGAGAATTTTTAATGGATTGTTTCCTTATGTCTTTGTTATTCCATGACTTTTTGAAAACTTCATAATTATTTATCCTTTATATAGATATAGATATATGATATTCCATATAAGATTTTATTAAAAACATCTGATTTTTTAACGGATAAAAAATATCATGATTTCAATAAATATTTTAATAATGTTTACAGTTTAGATCTTAGAAATATGTATTTAAATAATATTAATAATATAAATTTAAATCAGTTTTAAATATTACTGCATTTGTGCTGACGATGTTATCACTCGCATTTGAACATTATCATTTAAACAATTTATTGTTGCAGCTATTACAGATTCGAGTTATAAAGTATATGCCAAGCGTAATTGAATGTATTGCGTTATTCTTATGCACTGTTATATAACGATATGATATGTCCGGTTTTCGAATCTCGTGATGAATAAAAAACCGGTATTCAAATTCAATGAGATTAAATATTATTTACAATGCATCTATAACGCTATTAATATTAATACATGTAATTTATAATTAATATAATTACCAAAAATTTTTAAAGTTACATAAGATTATTTAATATTATGATACAATTAGCATTTATTTACGCGATAATAATACGCGATGTATTAGTATACGATGTATTAATTAACATACGTATTAATGTAACCAAAGTGTATAAAGACATAATTGAAGATAAAATTAATTTTCGCCGATAAAACTGTTTATTAGACTCAGGAAAACATTTTTCGTATATAATTATAAATAAAATATATGTTTATAATGTTTTCTTTCTTTTATATAATCTCTAATACTATTCGTATATACAAGAAATATAATAAAAAGAAGAATTAAGAAATAATTAAAAAAATAATTTTTGTATTGTTTTTTTAATAAAAAAATAAAGTTTAAGAAAATGAGAAAAAAAATTGACCATGTATGGACATATAAATGTAATAACCGTATAAAAAATATGATTATACAGAATATTGTATAATCTAACCAATTTTACTTTTTGTAAAAGAAAACAATTATGCAAAATTTTCTAATTATTTTTCAATTATTCTTATTTTTCTTATACATATATACAAATAGAGATGATACAAGAAAAAAACATATATAGATACAATAATAAAAGAAAATAAGACCATTATGATATAATCCTCCTCTTCTAAAAAGGAAATGTAAAGTTTATTGTTGTAACTTTTCCACGATGCCGATTGGTTCTCTTGCTGTGCTTACTTCATTTGCAGCTGTCATTGTATATTTTGACAGTTGTGTGTATCAAGGAGTTAATAGTATAATAGTAATAGCATAATGTTAAAGCTAAATAGCGCGCTCGAAGCGCGCGTCTGTAGTGTCTAGTTAAATTAAAATAAAAGTCATTTACGGTCCGAGCTTGGATCTTTTTATGGTTTTTCTCCTTTCTTTTCTTTTTTTTAAATTTAATACATATGAGTGACAACGTATTATTGTTTCTCAATCTGTTCGGATAATTACCATTTTAATATATGTGAATTATAAACTTCTCTTTTCTAACGTAAAACATGATAATTCAGCAATCCTCCGTGCGAAAATATATATGCATGGTTTGTTTTTCTATTTATTGAATTATGGAATAAATCATACACGAAAAATACTACAAGATATGTAACTTATTGTTAGTTTATATCGCAAATATGAACATATATCATCGATTGCACGATTTGTATGCGATTTAAAAGCATATTTTTATAATTGCTTCTTCCACAATATCCGCAGTTTTTTCTTTTTAAGCTCCGCCCAATCTTCTGCTCTTCTAAAAGAAACATTGATTTCTTGAAGAGGCGGGGATGCACTGGTGCACATCGCATGTAAAATTGTGATGTGATATTAATCCTTATAATACAGTCAGCCCAACAATTAAACGCAATTTGCAAGTTTACGTAACACGCCTTCCACAAATGCTAATATCTCGCGGATGTACTTTGAACGTTCATTTATAAAAAAAAGGAACGATCGTACGATCGTGTGTCATTTGTAGAGAATAGTTTTAAAGACCTTTCCTGTATTATCAAATGTGAAGAAAAATATTCCAATATTTGCAAATTAATAGAGAGATAACAAATTGAAATTATAAAAAGGCAATTTATATCCGGAAACGTTCGATATTTTTTTTATTTATATGAAACCAAGATTGAGCAGTAACTAGTTAGTTAGTTAGAAGTAAAAGAAAAAATTTTTAAAATTAATAACTTTTAACTTACAAAGTTAATTTAAAATAAATTAATTTTTAACTTTAACTAGTTATTTTTAAAACACAAACTTAAGCTTATTAACTTTTTTCCTAAATTAAAAATTTTGTTCATCTCTAAGCGCTAATATTTTTTTCTATCATTATTTTTTACATATAATTTTACAATATATGTAATTCTGCACAAGTATTATCGGTATTTTATAATTATTGATAGTTTGTTTTATATACAGGGTATCTCTAAAGTCTGACTCAACCTGGATCTCGGAAATGGTTTTAGATATAAAAAAATGTTTCAGATAAAAGTTGTAGGATTTTAAGAGGCACAGATGATAAAAATATGGACTTGACCTAGACTATAGAATCGAATAATAATATTAATTTTTACATTTTGCAATATTGCAAAATTAAATACGTCTACAAAATACAATCAAATTAAAAATTTTTTTTCAAAAATCGATTTTTTTCATTATTCTACGTATAAAAGTATCAAGGTAACGTCATCAAAAAGTGAATACTTTACGAGATATTATTTTACATTAAAAGTATTATGACAAAATTTAAAATATCTCAGAAAATTCTTAATGAAAGAAAGCTTGGTTATAATGTTTTGAAAACATCTCGACAAGCGCTACAACAATACACAATAAAAATTGAGGGATCTGGCCTTGAAAAGGTCACTCTTAAGATCATATTTTCAAGTTCATATTTTCACATTGACCTGACCTTGAAAAGGTCACTCAAGATCAAGTCTATATTTTCATCATCTGTCCCTTTAAATATCCTACAACTATTATCTGAAACATTTTTCCATTTCTAAAGCCGTTTCCGAGATCCACAGGGGACCTTAAAGATACCTTGTATAATTGTCAAAGAGCGTGCAGACATGGCCAACACAAAGTGAAGGTTGTATTTTTTGTCAATTAAATTTTTTTATGATAATCATTAATACCGATGTAAAAATCATTATGTTTATCTATATCTATATGTAATTCTTACAACTATTATTAGTTTTTCATAATCATTATATAAAAAATGTATTGTATAAAAAACAAATTTCTTTGTTATTTTATATATAAGTTTAATTTACCAATAAAATATTAAATTTATTTGATGATCCATATTGTAATTGTTTTGTTATTTAAAGTAATCAAATTTTAAAAAATTACGATATTCTAATTTAATATAAATAGATGTTTTTAAAAATTAACTATTAATTTAACCTAAATTAATTTAATCTTAACGCACTTTTGAACTGAGTTAGTTTTTTGTTCATGCAACTCTTTTATTGTAACTAAATTAATTTTATAAGCCATTAACTTTAAGTTAATTTAATTTAAAAAAAATTAACTTACTCAACCCTGTAATAAAACTGTACGAGAGATCGTGCCCGTTATTTGGGTAATTTTCGGTCTTATTTATTTATTAATTAAATAACCGCGCACGCTCATCAATGTGCTTGCATAAAAAATCAACGTTTTAAGCATTGAATTTGATTATTCATTATGCTATTTTGTACTTTGGAATCGGCCGATGACGCCTATATACATTTGACGCTTGTGCACTTTGGCACGCAGGTGTGCAAACAATTTTTTTTTCTCGTATTATCAATTCCAATTGTACACCATTCATTATTAGTAAATATTCTTCTCAGCTTCAATATCTGTTTACTTCAACTCGTACTCATAATTGATTCTTTTTACGTAGATCGACTATGATGCCGATCAAGGACACTTTCGACACAATTTCGTCTCTTTACAATCTGCGAACCGAGATTCTTATTCGAGATTCCTAATAAAGACTAAGACTTTTACTAATAATATTTCGATCTGATATATCAATGTTATTTTCATCTTATGTAATCGCGTAAAAAAGGTGATCTCTCTACGTAATAAATCATATTCAGTCAAACTGCGCAATCAAATTCGTGATATTATATTTTCTCTACTTTATGTTTTGGATATGTTAAATTTTATATATCCATTTACACATATATATCAATGCCTCTTTCAATGTGCTGCTTATTCGCTATGCACCATGAATTATTTCTATAACATTACATATTCGATTTTAAAGTAATCGAATAAAGATAATGTAATAAACAAAATATAGGCTCTTCTGAATAAATCACATAAAGGAAAGTGAGAGAGGCAATCGGAGCCACGCACGGTAATTAATGCGCAATCAAATTATAGTCAATAATAAAATATATTAGTTAATACAAATTCGGACGTTTCAACACTTTTTTTGTCATCTTCAGCGTATAAATGAAAATCCGTACAAAACTACCTTTTCTAAAAAAAAGGTAAAAAAAGGCGCCAAGTACACGCATAGTAGTGTATATGTTGTTACCTCGAAAAAAGAGAAAGTGGTAGTATTATACCTCGAAAAAATATAAGTAACAAGTGGTAGACATAATCTTTATATCTCGAAAAATCTCGAAAAAAAGCTGTGTGCCAAAAGTGTGCAAGTAGAAACTTGCACATTGCTTCCTCATAGTTTTAAAGTGTTCAAGTGGAAACTTGTACATTGCTTCTATATAGTTTTTAAGTGTGCAAGTAGAAACCTACACATTGCTTTTATGATGAAGCTTTTATTTTATTCGATGTATACTTATCTATAAATATTTATTTCTTTTGGCTTCCTCATAGAGGAAGCTGCTATAAATCATATATAAGAAGCATTTATCCATGTAGATTATGTATGATTATATACAATCATATATAAACTTTAAATTCGGATTATCCAATAGATGGCATTCGATAAGATTCATTTCCTGTATTTAAAAAATTTTGCTGTTTGTATGTTTTCATGTTTTTCAACAATATTTAAACAATATTAAAATTGTTGAACCAAAGTTTGAGCTGAACATATACTCATAAATGTCACCAAGTTTCAAGCTAATCGGCTTCTCACATTCAAAATTCACTACAATATCACGTTTAAGATTATCACATTCAAAATTATATAAACAATAAACCGCAGTCATGCCAGTCATATACAATTCGCTGAGCTGGCCTTAGGTGATGTCGCTATCGGTAAGTGAAATATCGGAGATGCCGAGCTGCCCTAGATATAGAAGTCGATGTTGAATCTTAATAATGCGAAAATATACCAACGATGCGCCGCGTAGCGGGCGCGAGTCGAACCCTCTCGCAGCGCGAGCCCGCGTTGCCACTCGCGCCGCACAATCGTGGACGACGGAAGACGCGCGGTGCGGAATTCAGACAAACAGTCGGGTTTTATATAATAGTATAGAATTATCAATTTTACTATCACTATCATTATCACTATCATTTAAAAAAAATTTTTTTTATTTTTCGAAAATAAAATATGAAATATCTAGTAAAATATTCACTTTTTGATGATTTTACCTTGATAATTTCTCGGTCCTGAAAAGTGATTTGAGTAGAGACTAAATAATTTGTTAAATTCACATATTAAATATCGAAATTCGCTTTCGGAAAATATTTTTTAACCCGGTATTTATTTTTTTTAGTAGAGACTAAATAAGTTATTAAATTCACATATTAAATATATTAATTAATTAATCAATATCAAAAGTCGCTAAATTCACATATTAAATATATTAATCAATATTGAAAGTCGCTAAATTCAAATATTAAACGTCAATAACGAAACGGACGAAAACGGAAGATGGATAAAAAATTTCATCAAGAAAATGAAGATTTTAAAGAACGTAAGTTTAAAAAAGATGTAAACTTAATATAAATTAAATATTATATTTACATTTATTTAAATATAAATTTAAATATTATATTAATTTGTAAATAATTTGTAAATTATGGAAATTTAAATATTATAGTTTTAAATGACGGGATGGATGAAATATTGATTATGGCAATGGAAGAGTATGAAAAGCAGATGGCAAATAAAGAAGAAAAAAAGGAGAAAAATGATGAAAAGAAAATTGCAAGTAATGAAGAGAAAAAGGAGGAAGTCGAAAAACAAGAGAGAAGGGAGAAAGGTGATAGTTTAAGCAAACAAGACTATGAAAAGGATATGGAAAATAAAGAAGAGAAAAAGAAGCGAAAAGATTGTTTGAGAGAAAATAAAGATTCGAATGATAATTTGAAAAAAATTTTTAAAAATTTATGTTAAATGTATGTGACTTTGTTTAATTAAAAACTGCCAAATTCAACACCAACTTACCTTTAATGATACTCTATTCATAAAAAAAAATTAAGCTCGATATCTCAAAATTTGCAAAAATTAAAGCAATCATATAGATTTTTTTAGATAAAAATCGGTAACCCCTTCATTATTAGCAGATTTTATTAATTTTATTATATTCTTCAGTTTTTTTTACCCTTAATTTATATATAATTCTTTAAAATTTGGTTAATCAGTTCTTAAGTTATAAAAATTTTGGTAACTCATACATAACGCATCGTTTATAATTTTCTATTAATTATAAATATTAAATAGTACGATATATATATTCGTACTCACATCCTTGAAAATTATTTCGGGAATTCGAGCGAATGTCACAACTAGATAAAATTATCTTTCATATTTTGACAGTTGAGTAGGAACATATTTGAGTTGGCGAAAAATGATTCTCTGAAACCGCACGTGTGTGTAAATAATTCAGTAGAAAATATATAATCTTCATTTCAAAATACATTTGCACACTACGTACCAAAAATATATAATATGATAACGTAGTTTTTGCTATTCAATTGATTGAATTTTAGAAAAGAAAAAGATTTAAAAGTATATAACTTAAGTTTATAAAGAGACATAAGACTACGTTTACATGGCACTGTTGATCGGGTTTTATAACATCGGTAGTTCTTAGGCCAGTCAATCACAACTATTCCATTCTTCTGAAGAATGATTACGATTGGTTTTCCTGACAACTACCGATGTTATAAAACCCGATTAACGGTGTCATGTAAACGTAGTGCAAATTGAATCATATATATTTAATTGACTGCTCGTTAAATATAAATAGCAAACACATAAAAATTGTATATTTTTCTATACTTAAATGCAATAGGAAGAAATAATTAAACAAGTATCCTTGCATAGGAATGTTATGCATAATTTTTACAAAACATATTTAAGATTCGCGCAATTGAGATATATAATAAAATTAATAACGATTCTATAAATCTTAGGTATATGTTAATAATACGACATGATCTTTTTAATCATGAAACTTACAAACTAACGGAAAAAGATTCGTATTCTAAATGCTAATAATTTTTCTAATGTAACAATAATAATACTGAAAATATATGGATAGAAATATATATAATAAATAATAACATAATTAATGATATACAAGAGCTTTTGTCGCGCATATCGATTTTCAATAATGGATAGATATTGTAACAAAGACGTTTTACGTTCATTCAAAAACAAATTATGTGTAAACATAATAAAAATTGTATGAATTAAAATTATGTGTATACACATAATAAAAATGCGGAATTATTTTTGTCAGACATAAATTTAATGCATCCAATTTTTATTATGTCAAGACATAATTTTAATTCATCCAATTTTTATTATGTCTAGACATAATTTTAATTTGTCCAGTTTTTATTATGTCTAGACATAATTTTAATTCAACAAATTTTTATTATGTCATGACATAATTTTAGTTCTGCCGCTAGGGAATTTTTAAGTCAATTCTTATGAATTAAGCTTGAATTCGATGTCTAGGTATCCCAGGTTGCCGATAACGGGTTACAAATAGTGCGCTCCATAGTTTTCGGTGTCCAGGTGTAATAATACGTTGAATTTGATGTCTAGGTGTCCCACGTTGCCGATGACGAGATCCACACCGAAAACTACGGAGCGCACTATGTGGACCTCGTCATCGGCAACCTGGAACACGTTAGACATCGAATTCAACGTATTATTACACCTGAACACCGAAAACTACGAAGCGCACTATGTGGACCTCGTCATCGGCAACCTGGGACACATATATATATATCATATCACACAGATCGGCGTTAGGAGGAGTATCTTAATAAAAAATTTTCACATTTGGACTTTGCGTCGCAATATCTCCTCTCGTAAAGCACGTAGTGGAAAATTATATAGGAGATACCCCCCTTATTTTGACCCCAACTATCGATCAAGCCTACTTAGAACTTGATCCGTTCATTCGTTAATCGAGATCTCAACATCTCGAGTACTCGCAACCCGTCGCTTCGCGTAAAAGAGTCATGGTCTGTCTCGCTCCGCGTGTACTTGGCGCGAGACACTACCGTGTCTCTTGATAATACATAAAAATTTCGACGATAAAATACAGTCAATCGCGATAAAATGAGTCAGTCAGTAGAAAGACGCGGTCAAATGTGATTGCGCATTAATTACCGCGCGTGGCTCCGATTGCCTCTCTCACTTCCCTTTAGGTAAAGATAATGTCATAAATTCCAATTTTTTTACATCTTAATTTATTATGAAATTCCAACTGAAAAACAATAACATAAAAATTAAAAAACTTCTTTTATAAAAATTATACCATTTTAACATAACATATAATTCTTTTGCATAAATGCAATAACAAGAATTTAAAAAATAATTTTTGCACTGTTTTTTTAATAAAAAGAAAAGTTTGAGAAAATAAAAAAACTTATTTACGTATAACCATATATAAATGTAATAATTATATATAAAATATGATTGTATATGATTATACATATATAGAATATTGTATAATGTTATCTTGATTTTAAGTACTTGAAAAAAGCAATGCAAAAGTTATTTTTCGAAATATTATTAAGTTATTCTTCTTATTTTTTTTTCCTATATTTATGTGGATAGAGATTATATAAGAAAAAAAAACATACATATATATATTTTATAGATAATTATAGAGGAAAGTCCCCTATTATGAGATAGGCTACCTAATATGAGATGGCGGGGTTTTTTATGGTGGGATCAACAGATGGGGCCTATATTAGGGCCTTTTAGCTTAACATATCTCATATTAGGATCCTGTCTCATAATAAGGGACTTTCCTCTATATATTAATTTTTTTTGCAAAAAATTTTTTACTAATAAATTATTTGTAAAACCTCGAAATTTTTATAATATTTTTATATATTTATTTTATAAATTTTTATATTTTCATAAGTAAATACAAGATTGAAATTATTAAATTTCCATATTAATTGCGCATGCAGTTGTCTGTTGTCTTTTTATTTATCATTTCTATTTACATGTTTTTTTTTTTTCAATAGTGTAACGACTGATCGTTTGCATATATGAAGAACTATTTGGTGATTACGCTTTTTGTCATTTATTATCACATATTTTACTCATTTTGAGACAAGCACGTTTGTATTGAAAAGAAATCGTTTTTTTATAATACTAACGATATATTATTCGTTACTAAAATGTCTTTGGCAAATCTATACGTTAAAAAAAGGGCATAAATAAATTATAGCTGACTTGTTAAAACAAAATTAGATGTTATATAAAAGTGTGAAGTAAAAGAAACTTTGTTCTACTATAAACTTATAGTGAACGCTTTTTTATCAACTTTTCTGTTTATATATTGCAGATAGAATGTCCGTATCTCAGGTCATACAGTCGTATGGAGTCATAAATGGACTTGCACGAGATGATAAGGTACGATATTTATTTAAAAAAAAAAACGTACGATTTAGTTGCCGTTCACATTTTTTTCTTTACGCAAATAAACGAAGTTAAGGCTATAATACACAAAATGCATAGCATAGCATAAGCATAGCACAAGACCGCTGGACCAATGAGCATCCAACATATAATGTCGCCAGTCGCCATATTAATTTACGTAAGATGCTCATTGGTCCAGCGGTCTTATGCTATGCTTATGCGACGTTATGCATTTTGTGTGTGACGGCCTTTACAGGCTGTTTTAAGATTACATTCACGTAACAGTTGTTTTTCTCCCAATGCTCTTCGCCGCGCTAATTTATATTAATTAATTACTAATTAATTTCTCATTTATTATTGAAAAACTTACAAAACAGTAAAGGACTTTTTTATTAAGTTTAACCCGCCTACCTACGAGAGGTAACACAGTAATTATCGGACACTATATATAATCCATAAATCTAATATATCAAACGGCACAGAATCTTTCCAGTACAGAATTTTATCTTGTAGACTTCGTGTAATGGCATAATTAGACTCGGAAATTATGTTACAAGCACGCACGCGATAAATGAGTTTGACTATTTGATTTAAAAAATTATATAAATTTTTCGTAGCAGATTCTGATGACACGGAATTTGTATGTGCGTCAGTAAAAATATAAAAATGTAGCTTGCTTTTGATTTGTTACATTGGGAGCTTTCAGCAACCGTCACAAGTCGACACAAGCATCGTTCTATCTTTCTTTTTTGGTAATGAGTAACAAAGATAAAACGATACTTTTTTGTGTCACTTGCTGAAAAACTCCCTGTAATAACATATTGCAAATCGTAGATATATTGTAGATGTATGGAATGCTACAGTTCGAACAAGATTCAAAATTACAATACATTATAATACGTAATTATGAAATTATGTGTTGCATAGATTATTCATTAGAAAATTCCGGTTTTCTATAAAATCTTAATGCATTAGCATGTCATCCATCATAAAAATAATGTTTATATCGGTCGTTAAAAAGTCAAATGTAGATTAATTTTTTTAATGATTACCGAGATAAGCATATTTTCAAGGTTGTATCATAATAAATTTCAAGATTACATTTAAATGGATTGTTTAAATATCATTACGTTATGTTTACGCAAACCTTTTTTATGTAGGCCATTTAAGCAAATTATTTATTGGCTATATATCTAAGAGGGCAACTTGATGTGTGGCGAAATGAACGAGAAGCACAGGATTTGATTGAATACTCTTCTTCTTTAATCTCAAAGTATTATACACTGGGTAACTAAAGTACGTCAGAACGCGACGACACTCCGAGCTCTTGTGTGTTCACACAACGACCGAACGACCGCACGTACGCGTGGCGCCCCGAGGCGCGCGCCACGCAGGAGCTGCCCTCTCGAAGGGCGGGAGCACATCGCTCGTTCAAAGCTCAGCTCCTCATATTATTATAAACTGACTAATTAATTAATGAATTAATTTTTTAAAATGTATTTTTTACACACACACACACACAGAAAAAGTCTAAAAAATAAAAAATAGTTTTAGATTTAAACTAAGCTAAATTAGATGCATTCCAGTTATAGATTTAATTTATTTTATTAATTAACTATACGGTGATATAAAAGATACATGATCTTAATATAGAAATATTATATATTGTTTACTAAATAATAGAAACGGCCAATTTACGAGCTATTAATAGATGTATATTTATTAAAACCAATTTAACAACGAATGTGTTCGCAATATAAAAACAACGTTGACGTTCCGAGCCTTACTTGGCCTTCTTCAGAACAAACCGCATATTCCAATTTAATCGCTTCTTAAATTTTAACGCATCAAATCACAGTAAAAAAGGACTGAGAATTCGCAACCTTCGCAACATGTAAAAGGTCAAGCACCTCAGGTATTCGTCAAATGTATATTGTCGGTCGTCTCCTCCGCCGCAAGACAAGGCCAACGTCCGTGATGTCCCTGCATTCGCGAATCTTTATGTCACCCAACCGTCTTGATGGTAACTGAACACAGTATAAAATTACGATAAGAGACGTGAATTAATTAAGCAAAGATTTGTTAAGCGGGACACTTACATAAGTAGTCAGTGCAGCGAAACACATTCGTTGTTAAATTGATTTTAATAAATATACATCTATTAATAGCTCGTAAATTGGCCGTTTCTATTATTTAGCTATTGCTTTATCGAGCGAAATCGGACACTTATTATTGTTTACGTTGATCTAATCTGTTAATTTTTCGTGGAATGCTAAAAATTATGCCCAAATTAAATAATAGTAACTAAAAATAAAATTGCAAACAAAATATAAATTTTCGACATTTCTGACGAAATACGAATGTTTGATGATCCATGGATTATTCATTGTTTGATTGAGTTTGACACGCTAAACATAATATAGTTACATACAAAGCATTACAAGCATACATTGTATAGGTACATGTAGATGTAAACAGGGGAGACCGGGGCTCGTTGGCACTGTTTTCATAATATTTCGGCATGTGAATTTAAAAACTCAAACTTTTATTAAACAACTAATTATCATGATTAAACAGTACTAATATGATAGAAAGAACCTATTTCTGGCAGGATCGCTCCTGTATACTGTATAGTTTCTTTGTAATAAGTGAAATACGAACATGCTGCATTGTAGCCAACTTGCTCCGATAGTATAGGGGAAGTTGGCTATGCGATAAAAGTCCATGTTAAATTAATGAAAACGTAATAGAAACATAAAACGGGTAACAAATATGTACTTCTTGATAAAAATTGTATCTTTTAAAGTTATTTTGTAATGATCGAATAGCAAAATGCTGCTGCAGAAAAACAATTGTAAAGTATTTTAGATGTAGCCTTCTTCAACATAAAAATATTAATATAAATATATATCTAGCTTCTATCAGCATTGTAGGTAGCAAATCACATACTCACATAGGTCCCACGCGCGCGACAACAAGTCAAGCTAAGCGTGCCTTGATATGAACCAACATACCCCATCCCTATACACGTTTTCAGTCATTTTATTACAATAAATTACTGTTGTTGTCAAAATAACATGTCGTATAGTAACAAAAACATTTCTTTTAACTAATGATACGTCACTTTGATTTACTTCTCAAGCTGAAGAACGTTAATACGATATTTTGAAAGGCTCGAAAATTTACTCTCCACCTCTTGAATCAGACTTTTCCCTTTTTTTATTGTAAATATTGTAATACTTGTTTGATTTAAATAAAACTTTAAAAAAAGTACCTATGTCATAAAAGAGATATTTTGTGATAACTTTTCCATTGTTTTTTCTCTATAAATACATAAACGGAACGCATTGCCAACTTTTGCCTCTTGTGCCAACGAGCCCCGATCTCCCCCACACAAGCCTGATATTATTTGCCACGTCACGTTTGATAACCGTCATTAACATATACGAGATACACAATGTCATTTTAAATTTACTTAAAATTGGTGTCTTTTTTAGCCTTTTAACACCTAAAGCATGTATACACAAATGAATATTAATTTGTTGCAGGAAATGAATCAATCGACGAGATATGCATCGGCTAGTGAAACTGGTCTTGATGGTAATTCTCTGTCAATATATTCACAAAACTTTTTTTCACTTTTTTTTATCTATCGATCTCACCTTGGCAATCGTCAAAACATTAGCGCATTATTGTTATCGTTACTTAGCTCACTTACAAACAACAAGACAATTATTTTTAAGTTAAATTCCACCTATGAGCTGAGCATTATTATACGTTTTTTTTCTTTTTTTCTATTAATAGCCCGGGAAGTAAAAGCCAAAATTGGACATGATTTTATTAAACTTGGAAAGCCATTTTGCTTCCTCATAGAGAAAGCTTTGTTTTCGTAAATTCGTATATGAATCTTTGATTGCGTATAAAGTTGGATCTAGTCAACCAAAAAAATTATATATGAAATAGGGGTAGAAGAAACCAAAAATAAATTGGTTTTTGAGTTTTTAATGTCAATATGTTCAGATTGTTGTAAAACGTCGAAATATCGCCTAAAAAAAATGTCGGTATGTGTGTATGTCTGTGCCAAATTATGAAAATTTCTATAACTCCAGAACTGATCAACCAAATCTTAACGAATTATATATGAAATAGGGGTAGAATAGACTGAAGAATATAATGGAATTAATAAAAATGGTTAATAATAAAGGGGTTACCGATTTTTGTTAAAAAAAATAACTAAGTTTACCGAAATTTCTATAACTCCAGAACTAATTAACCAAATCTTAACGAATTATATATGAAATAGGGGTAAAAAAGACTGAAAAATATAATAGAATTAATAAAAATTGTTAATAATAAAGGGGTTACCAATTTCTGTAAAAAAAAATAACTAAGTTTACCGAAATTTCTATAACTCCAGAACTAATTAACCAAATCTTAACGAATTATATATGAAATAGGGGTAAAAAAGACTGAAGAATATAATAGAATTAATAAATTTTGTTAATAATAAAGGGGTTACCGATTTCTGTTAAAAAAAGCAACAAGCACAGTAACAACTGTGCCGCAATCAACACGTAGAATTACGTCTATTATAATACAACATTACAACATATATGGAAGAGGCATTCAACATCGAGTCTGTGTCCGACATCGTGCGAGAGAGAAACGTTAATTGTGCGAAATTCATCCATTCATTTATTAATTTATTTATTTATTAAATTGCAAAAACATTTAACTTACATCGAGAACTATCAAAAACTATATAATAAAGTATATTTTTCTTTAATATTTTTTAAGGTTTAAAAAATTGGTATCGAAAAATTAACCTCGAAAACATTTAGCTTACATCAAAAGCTTTTCAAAACTATATAATAAAGTATATTTTTCTTTAATACTTTTCGAGAAAAAAACCGGTTTCCAAAAAGATCGGTAACAAAAAATAGTACACTTTATAGCACTCCCCGGGAAATTCTACCTATACTTCATGTATAATTTTTTTAGATTCAATCACGTATTTCCTGAAAAATTGGAAAAATTAAAAAATCGGTTTCCAGAACATCGGTAACAAAAAAAATACACACTCTATAGCACTCGACGGAAAATTCTTCCTCTATGAAGAAGCCAAAACAAATAAATAAATACTAATAATTATGCATCGAATAAAATAAAAGCTTAACAACTATAAGTAAACAATGTGCAGATTTCTATATACTTGCACACTTAAGAACTATGAGGAAGCAATGTGCAAGTTTCTACTTGCACCCACTTTTTTTCTCTTATGTTAGTGCTGAAAATGACGAAATGCAGAGTCTGGCTGCGGCCTCTTCCGGGACGGCGGGCGTCGGGACGCCGTCGATCTTGTCGATAAAAATGAATACTTCGGGATGATTTTATTAAAGCTGCAACTTTTTATGTACAATGTTTAGTTAAAAAATAACAATATACACAAAGTCTGGCAGCTGTCAGCCAGAACGGCATGAGTCTGGCGACCCTCTGAACATGTAATGAAAAGTGATCCTCAGGAATCATTTTATTTAACCTGAAATTTGACGTGGTGGTCAATTATACAGTTTAAAAATGAAAAAAAAGTTGTCTGGCAGCCGCTTTGCGGGACAAAGGCTTTGCCAGACTAAAAAAACTATCACCCGAGAGAATCAAATATATAAGCGAATTATCTATATTTATCATAGAAACATTATTTTTTACTTTATCGTTACAAATAATAGGTATTTGAAATAGCACGTTCATTATATATTACAGTTATAATTAAATTTAATTAGATTTATCATCTGTATTTCTGTAATCTTATCAATCATTATCTTATTTATATGAAAATATATCTGAACTTTCATCCGAGTAGAGATTTATATTTTCAGATTCATCATCTGATTCTTCAGTACTTAATATCACTGTCTGTTTCATTCTTCTTATAACGGAATCGAATCATCTCCTGTAAATAATTTAAAAAAGAATATATTATTATACAATTTTTTAATATTCCCATTTTAAATAATTTTTTAAATATTAATAATTTCTTAAATTTTAAATTATTTGCAGAAGATGATTCAATTCCGTTATAAGAAGAATGAAACAGACAGTGATATTACTGAAGAATCAGATAATGAATCTGAAAATATAAACCTCTACTCGGATAAAAATTCAGATATATTTTCATATGAATAAAATAATGATTGATAAGATTACTAAAAATACAGATGATAAATCTAATTAAAAATTATAACTGTAATCAAGAGACACGGTAGTGTCTCGCGCCAAGTACACGCGGAGCGAGACCGACCGTAACTCTTTTACGCGACGCGACGGATTGCGAGTATTCGAGATGCTGAGATCTCGATAACGAGTGAACGGATCAAGTTCTAAGTATGCTTGATCGACAGCTTGGGGTCCAAATAGGGGAGAGGGTTTCTCTTATAATATTCCGCTACGTGCTCTATGAGCGGAGATATTGCGACGCAAAGTCCAAATGTAAAAATTTATTTTTAAGATACTACTTCTTCTTCTTCTACGTCGACCGTCTCTCATGCCATATATATATGGAACGTTCCATGTTAACCGGGACAGGGCCGTCTCCAAAATTCTATTGAACCGATTAAAATGTTTAAGGGCTTAAAATCTTTGTTTTTGTGTGCTTTATCAAGTACAATGTGGTACTTTTTAAAATTCAATATGGCGGTCAAAATATGGCGCTTTGTATGAGTTACAAACAAATCATATGATTAAATTGTTGTTTCTAATGGAAAAAAAAGGATACATAGCTTGTGAGTAGATAGCACTAAGATTTGGATGTCTCTAAAAATAAAAAAAATGGCGGATCCAATATGGCGAACCGAATTCGTATAAAGTTTCTTAATCAAGCTGAAGTTTGTCACTCAGTGGTTTTCGGGGTCGCTGATCACGAATATGACCTCAAATTTTCAAAATTCAAAATAGCGGATCCAATATGGCGGACCAAATTCGTAAAAAGTTTCTTGATCAAACTGAAATTTGTCACTTGGGAATTTTCGAGGTCGCTGATCACGAATATGACCTCAGATTTTCAAAATTCAAAATGGCGAATCCAATATGGCGGACAAAAAAAACTTGCCAAAATTTATGAAACTTAATATTTGGAGATTTTTGGGGGCGCTGATTACGAATCCGTGTATAATTTTTTAAAATTCAAAATGGCGGAGTAAATACGGTAGATAAAAAACAAAATTGTTGACGAAATATGTGAAACTTAGTGTTTGGAAAGCTCTCTGCGTTAACCCTTTGCGGCACAGCGGGATAGAATCTATCCCACCTAGATTACCACCATTTGTTCCGTTTTTAAGCGTTTTTAATCGATTTTTTCGGGCAATTATGAAAATTAATATTTGAAGGTTTTTAGGGGCGCTGATTACGAATCCGCGTATATTTACCAATTGCGTGTAATTTTAGATTCTCTGACATGTTACGATATTAAAATTACAAAAAAATCGATTAAAAACTGGCTTAAAAACGGAACAAATGGTGGTAATCTAGGTGGGATAGATTCTATCCCGCTGTGCCGCAAAGGGTTCACGCAGAGAGCTTTCCAAATACTAAGTTTCACATATTTCGTCAACAATTTTGTTTTTTATCTATCGTATTTAATCCGCCATTTTAAATTTTAAAAAATCATACACGGATTCGTAATCAGCGCCCCCAAAAACCTCCAAATACTGAGTTTCACTGGCAAAAATTTTGTTTTTTTTTGTCCGCCATATTAAATCCGCCATTTTGAATTTTAAAAATCTGAGGTCATATTCGTGATCAGCGACTTCGAAAACCCCCGAGTAACAAATTTCAGCTTAATCAAGAAACTTTTTACGAATTCGGTCCGCCATATTAAATCCGCCATTTTTTTATTGCTAGAGATATCCAAATCTTAGTGTTATCTACTCACAAGCTATGTATCCTCTTTTCCATTAGAAACAACAATTTAATCATATGATTTGTTTGTAACTCATACAAAGCGCCATATTTTGACCGCCATATTGAATTTTAAAAAGTACCACATTGTACTTGATAAAGCACACAAAAACAAAGATTTTAAGCTCTTAACCATTTTAATCTCTCTCTCGGTTCAATAGAATTTTGGAGACGCCCCTGTCCCGGTTGACATAGAACGTCCCATATATATATATATATATATATATATATATATATAAGGGGACATTTTCTCTGATCACGTGACATATATATATGTCATATATATATATATATATATATATATATATATATATATATATATACTAGTAGTCAGTATATATATATATATACTGACATATATATATATATATATATACTAGCATGCCCCGCCGGGCTTCGCCCGGCGAACATGTGTATTAACACACGCAAATAGTCCCTCCCTCCCTCCCTCCCTCCCACCCTCCCTCCCTCCCTCCCTCCCTTCCTCCCTCCCTCCCTCCCTCCCTCCCTCCCACCCTCTCTCTCTATCTCTCTCTCTCTCCCTCTCCCTCCCTCTCCCTCCCTCTCCCTCTCCCTCTCCCTCCCTCTCCCTCTCCCTCCCTCTCCCTCCCTCTCCCTCTCCCTCTCCCTCTCCCTCTCCCTCCTCCTCTCCCTCTCCTTCTCCCTCTCCCTCTCCCTCTCCCTCTCCCTCTTCCTCTCCCTCTCCCTCCTCCTCTCCCTCTCCCTCTCCCTCTCCCTCTCCCTCTCCCTCTCCCTCTCCCTCTCCCTCTCCCTCTCCCTCTCCCTCTCTCTCTCTCTCTCTCTCTCTCTCTCTCTCTCTCTCTCTCTCTCTCTCTCTCTCTCTCTCTCTCTCTCTCTCTCTCTCTCTCTAAGATTGGTAACGAAAAACTATACAGTTTATAGCACTCCCCGGGAAATTTTACTCCTTCTTCATGTACAATTTTTTGAGATTTAATCAATTATTTCCCGAAAATCTTGAAAAATTAAAAAAACCGGTTTCCGAAAAGATCGGTAACAAAAACTGTACACATTATGGCGCTCCCCAGAAAATTCTACCCCTACTTCATATACAATTCTTTAAGATTCGGTCAATAAAATCACGAAAAATTGAAAAAATTTCGATACCGGCTTCCAAAAAAATCGGTAACGAAAAATTATACACTTTATAAGCATTCCCCGGAAAATTCTACCCCTACTTCATATATAATTCTTTGAGATTCGGTCGATTATTTCCCGAAAAGTTAAAAAAAATTTTAAAAAGCGGTTTTCAGAAAATCGGTAACAAAAAACTATACACTTTATGGCACTCCCCGGGAAATTCTACCCCTGTTTCATATAAAATTCTTTGAAATTTGGTCAATTATTTCCCGAATTCGGTCGATTATTTCCCGAAAAATTAGAAAAATTAAAAAAATCGGTTTTCAGAAAATCGATAGCAAAAAACTATACACTTTATGGCACTCCCTGGGAAATTCTACCCCTAATTCACATATTTTTGGTAAAAATTCGATCCACTAACGAATGAGTAGTTCGCGGTCAGACAGACAGACAGACGTTTGGTACTTATAAAGTGTTGCGCTCCATTCACTAGAATCGCGCTCACTCGCGATTGCGACCGCGCACTTCCGGGACCGTGGAAATAACGACACTCGTTATTACGAAAGAAGGAACTCGATTTATTCAGTCTCGGAACGTAAATACAGAAAAGGCTTGGAGAGTAGAAACGAACGGTTCGAATCTCCAGAACAATCTGACAGGCGAACATAAATCAATAAATCAATAACTGCGTCCCGTTGTCAAGGGACGCGCTTCGGCTTGAAACTTCCGCGAAGCGGAGCCAGATTCAGACCAAAAGCAAAGGGTGTTTCAGCACGGGCGCAACACTGCCCTCCCTCTTCAGATTGTCGTCCCGACAATCCGGAAAAGTAGTTTCATGTTCAGGCGTCTGTGCGATTCTGGTACCAGGACGGCCTCCTGCCCTACCCTGGGCTGCTGCCACAGGTTACCGGGCGTCGTCCTTCTCCAGTCCCAATCGCTCTTCGGAATACGCCAACTCCAGGCGATCCCTCTCCTGTCCTCCCGTCGCGCAGACTCCTCCCCGTTCCCGGCGCTGACTCCTCTTGAAAATCTTCAGACATGGGGGGGGGGGAATTTTCCGTGAACCCGCCGCCCCTCAGGGCTCCCCAAGTCCCTGCCTCGGCATTCGCCCTAAGTCCCACGGGAAAACCACGGTCAAAAACCGTGGGAGAGGCAGTCTTCTAAAACTTCGTAAATACACTCCACTTTCGTCGGCAACAGCTCTCGCCCAACTCAGCGAAGAATTACGATAACCTTTTCTTCCGTACATTCTCCTGAGAATAAAAAAATAACACGCGCAGTAAACAACGCAACACAATAATCGTAATTTCTATTATAACTAACCTAACCTAACCTGCCTCCAAATTATTAGACCCATACTAGTCCAAGATAAACTCTATTTCCAAACAAACTCTACCGCCTCTCGGAAAAAAGCCAACCTATCCGCATGCACAACTTTCTTTTTCTGCCTAACAGACCTTTGAATACAGTAGACTACATCATTTAACTTCTTTACTATTGAGAAAGGTCCTTCCCAATTGGTTTGCAATTTAGGGGTTCTACCTTTCACTCTATGAGGATTGTAAAACCAAACTTTTTCCCCTTCTCGGAAAAGAGTTTGTCTCGTATAATAGAGATAGAGATAAGTACCGGACGTCTGTCTGTCTGTCTGACCGCGAACTACTCATTCGTTAGTGGATCGAATTTTTACCAAAAGTATGTGAAATAGGGGTATAATTTCCCGGGGAGTGCCATAAAGTGTATAGTTTTTCACTACCAATTTTCTGGAAACCGATTTTTCTAATTTTTCTAATTGTTCGGGAAATAATCGACCAAATTTCAAAGAATTTTATATGAAACAGAGGTAGAATTTCCCGGGGAGTGCCATAAAGTGTACAGTTTTTTATTACCGATTTTCTGGAAACCGATTTTTTTAATTTTTTTAACTTTTCGGGAAATAATCGACCGAATCTCAAAGAATTATATATGAAACAAAGGTAGAATTTTCCGGGGAGTGTTGTAAAGTGTATAATTTTGCGTTACCGATCTTTTTCAAAGCTGGTACTGTATGTCTGACCGCGAACTACTCATTCGTTAGTGGACCGAATTTTTACCTAGGGTACATGAAATAGGGGTAGAATTTCCCGGGGAGTGCCATAAAGTGTATAGTATTTCGCTACCAATTTTCTGGAAACCGATTTTTTTATTTTCTCCAATTTTTCGGGAAATAATTGACCGAATCTTAAAGAATTATATATAAAGTAGGGGTAGAATTTTCCGGGGAATGTTTTTGGTGTCTAAGTGTAATAATACCTCGAATTCGATGTCTATTAATTATTAATACACTAATAATTATTAATACACCTAGTCACCAAAAACTACGGAGCGCACTATGTGGATCCCGTCATCGGCAACCTGGGACACGTAGACATCGAATTCAAGGCATTAATACACGTAGACACCGAAAACTACGGAGCTCACTATCTAGACATCGTCATCGGCAACCTGGGACACCTATACATCGCATTCAACGTATTATTACACCTGGACACCGAAAACTACGAAGCGCACTATGTGGACCTCGTCATCGGCAACCTAGGACACCTAGAAATCGAATTTAAGGTATTAATACACGTAGACACCGAAAACTACGGAGCTCACTATGTAGATCCCGTCATCGGCAACCTGGGACACGTGGACATCGAATTCAAGACATTAATACACGTAGACACCGAAAACTACGGAGCTCACTATCTAGACATCGTCATCGGCAACCTGGGACACCTAGACATCGCATTCAACGTATTATTACACCTGGACACCGAAAACTACGAAGCGCACTATGTGGATTTCGTCATCGGCAACCTGGGACACCTAAACATCGCATGCAACGTATTATTACACCTGGACACCGAAAACTACAAAGCGCACTATGTGGACCTCGTCATCGGCAACCTGGGACACCTAGAAATCGAATTTAAGGTATTATTACACCTGGACACCGAAAACTACGGAGCTCACTATCTAGACATCGTCATCGGCAACCTGGAACACCTAGACATCGCATTCAACGTACGATTACACCTGGACATCGAAAACTATGAAGCGCACTATCTGGATCCCGTCATCGGCAACCTGGGACACGTGGACATCGAATTCAAGGTATTAATACACGTAGACACCGAAAACTACGGAGCGCACTATGTGGACCTCATCATCGGCAACCTGGAACACGTAGACGTCGAATTCAACGTATTATTACACCTGGACATCGAAAACTATGAAGCGCACTATCTGGATCCCGTCATCGGCAACCTGGGACACGTAGACATCGAATTCAAGGCATTAATACACGTAAACACCGAAAACTACGGAGCTCACTATCTAGACATCGTCATCGGCAACCTGGGACACCTATACATCGCATTCAACGTATTATTACACCTGGACACCGAAAACTACGAAGCGCACTATGTGGACCTCGTCATCGGCAACCTAGGACACCTAGAAATCGAATTTAAGGTATTAATACACGTAGACACCGAAAACTACGGAGCTCACTATGTGGATCCCGTCATCGGCAACCTGGGACACGTGGACATCGAATTCAAGACATTAATACACGTAGACACCGAAAACTACGGAGCTCACTATCTAGACATCGTCATCGGCAACCTGGAACACCTAGACATCGCATTCAACGTACGATTACACCTGGACATCGAAAACTATGAAGCGCACTATCTGGATCCCGTCATCGGCAACCTGGGACACGTGAACATCGAATTCAAGGTATTAATACACGTAGACACCAAAAACTACTGAGCGCACTATGTGGACCTCATCATCGGCAACCTGGAACACGTAGACATCGAATTCAACGTATTATTACACCTGGACATCGAAAACTATGAAGCGCACTATCTGGACCTCGTCATCGGCAACCTGGGATACCTAGACATCGAATTCAAGCTTGATTCATAAGAATCGACTTAAAAATTTCCTAGCGGCACTTTCTGCCAAGCGTAGAGAACTTTCTTTTCCGGCAGCGGTGGTAATACGATGTAAGGATACGAAATCTCTCTAGATATACATAAAGCAATTGACTCAATATATATAATTACCTAATTTACCTAAATAGAACGCTTCCTCCTGACCGATAAGTTTATCGACCTATAATTTATCTACTAGATCGTTCGAAATACGCGCGCGATATCGAAACTGGCGAGCTCGAAAGCGCCGCCAGTGGCGAAAAAGTGAAAGTAACGTTTCTGATTATGACGTCATCATATAAAACGTCGGCGTTAGGAGGAGGAGGAGGAGTATCTTAATAAAAAATTTTCACATTTGGACTTTGCGTCGCAATATCTCCGCTTGTAGGGCACGTAGCGGAAAATTATATAGAAGATACCCCCCTTATTTTGACCCCAACTATCGATCAAGCCTACTTAGAACTTGATCCGTTCACTCGTTATCGAGATCTCAACATCTCGGGTAGTCGCAACCCGTCGCGTCGCGTAAAAGAGTCACGGTGCGGTCTCGCTCCGCGTGTACTTAGCGCGAGACATTACCGTGTCTCTTGATTCTTTCCATCTCTCCATTAAAAAAAAAACGCGTCAACAATAGTACCTCATGGGTGACGAGGAAATCTATCATCGTGACAAACATCGGTTAACTTTAAACCTTAGTTTACTCACTATTTCATCTCTTTCTATATAAGGGGGACAGTTAGAACATCTCAAATCTCAATAATTGAGACTTTAAAAAATGATGTTTTAGGATAATAAAAAAGTGTGCAGGTAGAAAATTGCACATTGCTTCCTCGTAGCTTTTAAGTGTGCAAGTAGAAACTTGCACATTGCTTCCTCATATAGATCTATAGTTTCCTAGCTTTGAGGTCCACGCGCTAGCTTTGAGGAAAGTGAACCGTAGTGAACCGAACTTTTACCAAAAGTTCATGAAATAGGGGTAGAATTTCCCGGGGAGTGCCATAAAATGTATAGTATTTCGCTACCGATTTTCTGGAAACCGATTTTTTTAATTTTTCCAATTTTTCGGGAAATAATTAACCGAATCTTAAAAAATTATATATGAAGTAGGGGTAGAATTTTCCGGGAAATGCTATAAAGTGTATAGTTTTTTGTTACCAATCTTTTTGAAAACCGGTTACAAAATTTTTTCAATTTTTTGGAAATTAATTGACCGAATTTAAAAAAAAATATGAAGTAGGGGTAAAATTTCCCGAGGATTGCCATAAAGTATAATTGTTCATTATCAATCTTTGGGGAAATCGGTATCAAAAAATTTTCCATCGTTTTTTTTAATTTTTTTACCCATAAGAATTATCGAAGCGCGAGCAAAAATTAAAGACTTTAATATAAGGGATTACATTCTTGAAATATTTAGATAGAGAAATATTTAGGTAGAAAAAACTAAAGAATGTAATAGAATTAGAAAAATTGCTAACAAAAAAGGGGTTTTCGATGATATATGTATAAAATTATATTAATTTTGGACGAGCCTTAACTACGCACTGCGATATCTAACGATATTAATATTTTGATCTCAGAAGATTGGACGAAGGAAATGGAAGATTACAAAAATTGTAATTATAAATATTAATTAATAATTAATTGAGTTTCATTCAATCTTGCAAAACGTATATTTCGTGGGTGTAAAATAAAATTCCTTTCAATAATATTTATATTTTTTAATTAATATAATAAATAAATGTAATAAAATTAATACATATTATATATATTTATTTAAACTTTAGCCAAATAGCCAGAAAGTGGACTTGGTTTACAAAAAAGATCCTTATACACTCATACCTGCAAACCATCCTCACACACACAAATATCCTAAAAGCCTAGTATAAAATTATACATGTTTGGTTTAGTCTGATTAATTTACTTAGCCTATTTAACAGTCTTTGTTTAATAATCATTGGTACTTATTGCACTATCATCTAACCTCACAGCATATCACAGTCTGTTAACATCCTTTATCTATTTTTTTTTTCTTTCGCATTCCTTTCCCTAACAACTTTCAACAATACCTTTGGTGGTGTCCAATTTATCGTTCCATAGTTTTTCCAACCTTTCCTTACTATCCTTTCCTAATACCGTAAACCATTCCTTTGTCTCAATACAATCCTCTACATAATGTTTCATGCTATCCTTACCTTCGTTGCAAAAAATACACATTTGCCTCTCTTTTTCTAACCAATACCTACTACCTGATTCTAAGTTACCGCATCTTAAATTTAATAGAGCTCTGATACTATCCCCAAGATCCTGCTTGTCTAAATTATCCATCCTTAGGTAACTGGGACCTTCCAAGTCTTTACTCAGCTCCTTGTATTTCTTATTATACCTTGATTCTAAAATCCTATTTTCCTCTAACTGCCTCTGAACATCCTCATCCCTATTCCTCATTTCTTTACCTAAATTTCTCCCCTCCCTTCTCAAGGCTTCCACAGCCATAACACTCCAACCATTCCTATTAAAATATTTCTCCCTTTCCTTTCCATATCTATCGTTCCATTCATTGCATTCTTTATCTAACCAACACTTTTTAGTCCATCTCTCCTCACTTGCTTCTCTCACCTTATTCTCAAACTTCATAGCCCTAATTCCCCAACCTATCCTTAGTTTGCTCATTCCTAGTTTTCTAGACATCATATATCTTGGAGTGCAAAACTTTAATTTAAAAATCCATCTAGCATAATCCAGCATTATCTTTTCTAAGTTCTTTCTTTCTTCCCAACCCCATAATTCCACACCATATGATATCACGCTCCTAACTAAATATCTAAATAGCATCCCTCTTCTGATAAAATCATTCCTACAAATCATTTCTCCTAAACCCCAGGTCCTGTTAGCAGCAATCCTACCTTTTCTACATAATTCTTTGATATGTTCATTATATCTACCACTCCCATTGAAAACAAAACCTAGGTATTTAAACGACTTAACCTCTTTAATTTCTTTATTCTCCCATTTCCATTTTTCTACCTTTTTCCTACCTCTCTTGTTGAACACCACCATCATGTTTTCTCAGTACATAAAATCATTTTCCTTTTCCTAAAAAATCTCCTAATTGTATCCATCATATCTAACATGGCCTCTCTATTCTTAGCTAAAAATACCATGTCGTCAGCATACTCCAACGACCATACTCTTACATTCCTCAATTGCACACCACCTATGTTTTTTTCCTCTAATTATGGCATGCCGTTTTACTTTTTAATAGCATAAATAAAATTATACTCAATATAAAAGTTTCACAAAATAATTGTCTTCAGAAAAATTGCGATTCTTATTAATGAATTAAAATTATGTCTAGACATAATAAAAATTGACGAATTAAAATTATGTCTAGACATAATAAAAATTAGATGAATTAAAATTATGTCTAAACATAATTTTAATTCATTTTTATTATGTGTAGACATAATTTTAATACATTTTTATTATGTCTAGACATAATAAAAATTAGATGAATTAAAATTATCTGTACACAAAAATAAAAACGAATTTTTATTATGTCTAGACATAATTTTAATTCATCTAATTTTTATTATGTCTAAACATAATTAAAATTAAGAATTAAAATTATGTTATGACATAATTTTAATGCATCGAATGAAAATGATGTCCAAACACATATTTGTTTTAAATTCTGAATTAAAATTATGTCTAGACATAATAAAAATTGGATGAATTAAAATTATGTGTAGACATAATAAAAATTGGATGAATTAAAATTATGTGTGCACATAATAAAAATGTATTAAAATTATGTCTACACATAATAAAAATGAATTAAAATTATGTCTAGACATAATAAAAATTCCGCATTTTTATTATGTGTACACATAATTTTAATTCAGCACATTTTTATTATGTCTACACATAATTTTAATTCAGCCAATTTTTATTATGTCTAGACATAATTTTAATTCTGCCGCTAGGGAATTTTTTAGGGTTGATTTTTATGAATCAAGCTTGAATTCGATGTCTAGGTATTCCAGGTTGCCGATGACGAGGTCCAGATAGTGCGCTTCGTAGTTTTCGGTGTCCAGGTGTAATCATACGTTGAATTCGATGTCTAGGTGTCCCAGGTTGCCGATAACGAGGTCCACATAGTGCGCTCCATAGTTTTCGGTGTCCAGGTGTAATCATACGTTGAATTCGATGTCTAGGTGTCCCAGGTTGCCGATGACGAGGTCCACATAGTGCGCTCCATAGTTTTCGGTGTCCAGGTGTAATCATACGTTGAATCCGATGTCTAGGTGTCCCAGGTTGCCGATGACGAGGTCCACATAGTGCGCTCCATAGTTTTCGGTGTCCAGGTGTAATCATACGTTGAATTCGATGTCTAAGTGTCCCAGGTTGCCGATAACGAGGTCCACATAGTGCGCTCCATAGTTTTCGGTGTCCAGGTGTAATCATACGTTGAATTCGATGTCTAGGTGTCCCAGGTTGCCGATAACGAGGTCCACATAGTGCGCTCCATAGTTTTTGGTGTCCAGGTGTAATCATACGTTGAATCCGATGTCTAGGTGTCCCAGGTTGCGGATGACGAGGTCCACATAGTGCGCTCCATAGTTTTTGGTGTCCAGGTGTAATTATACGTTGAATTCGATGTTTAGGGGTCCTAGGTTGCCGATGACGAGGACCACATAGTGCGCTCCATAGTTTTCGGTGTCCAGGTGTAATCATACGTTGAATTCGATGTTTAGGTGTCCCAGGTTGCCGATGACGAGGTCCACATAGTGCGCTCCATAGTTTTCGGTGTCCAAGTGTAATCATACGTTGAATTCGATGTCTAGGTGTCCGAGGTTGCCGATGACGAGCTCCATATAGTGCGCTTCGTAGTTTTCGGTGTCCAGGTGTAATCATACGTTGAATTCGATGTCTAGGTGTCCCAGGTTGCCGATAACGAGGTCCACATAGTGCGCTCCATAGTTTTCGGTGTCCAGGTGTAAACATACGTTGAATTCGATGTCTAGGTGTCCCAGGTTGCCGATGACGAGGTCCACATAGTGCGCTCCATAGTTTTCGGTGTCCAGGTGTAATCATACGTTGAATTCGATGTTTAGGTGTCCCAGGTTGCCGATGACGAGGTCCACATAGTGCGCTCCATAGTTTTCGGTGTCCAGGTGTAATCATACGTTGAATTCGATGTCTAGGTGTCCCAGGTTGCCGATGACGAGATCCACATAGTGCGCTCCATAGTTTTCGGTGTCCAGGTGTAATCATACGTTGAATTCAATGTCTAGGTGTCCCAGGTTGCCGATGACGAGGTCCACATAGTGCGCTCCATAGTTTTCGGTGTCCAGGTGTAAACATACGTTGAATTCGATGTCTAGGTGTCCGAAGTTGCCGATGACGAGCTCCATATAGTGCGCTCCGTAGTTTTCGGTGTCTACGTGTATTAATACCTTGAATTCGATGTCCACGTGTCCCAGGTTGCCGTTAACGAGATCCATATAGTGCGCTCCATAGTTTTCGGTGTCCAAGTGTAATAATACGTTGAGTTTGATGTCTCGTTGAATTTTAATGAGATTTGTTAATTATTTTGGATAAAATTTGGGAAAAACAATGCGTAGCCGCTATATAAATATTACAATATATACAATATAAATATTACGAATATTGCAGTTAAAGTGCAGTTTAAAATGTACTAGTGCATAAATCGCCGTACTCCTATTGACCCTTAAGCAAACATCTTTTTATTTGGAAATACTACGCAAGAATTCTTAACATTTCTCACTTATTCTCTATTGGAGAGAGTTCTTATTTCTACCGCGACGATACGACGCCACCTTCAACGCAAAGTTCTCGGCTCAGGAGCCTTAAAACTGTTCAAAAACAAAAATTAGATCAAACAACTATCCAAATGTTTTATTTAATGTAAAAAAAAACACGAAAGAAGTGTTTTATACACAAATTTTAAATCCTAAAAAATATGTGTGTGTGTGTGTGTGTGTGCAATAAATGTTTAATTTATCTAAAAGCATATATGTAGCATATAGTTTAAATCCAAACGTACATGCAGCAAAATATTATATGCTATTGTCTTTCCGTCCAATTTTAAATGTTATAAAATAAACTTAATTAGTTAAGCAAAAACAACCCGGGCACGTCAAGTTTTTGCTTTACTGATTTCCTTGGCATTTTAATTATTTTAAACTTTTTTTATTATTTAGAATACGCGCTGCACTTCGAATATTAATAAAATTATGTTTATTCAACGACTTTTGACACAAAACAAAAGAATTTAGCAGAAAAACGCGGCGGTCTTCTTTGCGAAGCGATATATTTAGCGTTAAAGTTTACAATTTTCAGGTTAGGAATCCTGTCATACCGACGTGATGTAGCGACCATAAACATGTCTCGCGGCCACATGCGCATGCTCCGTGGCCACATGCGCAGCGACATACCTTAACGCGTTCAACTTTAGATTGTTATTTACAACTTCCAAATCTACTAATTTAATGGCGTGTTCGATTGGTGACAAACCTGGCTCGGATTAGCTCATGGACATAGAACACATATACATATTACGTATGTATTCTATGTCTATGAGCTAATCCGAGCCAGGTTCGTCACCAATCGAACACGCCATAATACTCATAAAGTTGTATTCAGTCGAGCAAATAAATAATAATGCGTGGCAAGATGTTGGCAATGCGGGAACGGCCCAAATTTATTTGAAAGTTTTCATAACCTGTCTAATCGTCAAATATGTACTTTTCATATACCAACTATTTTCTGCTTTAACAAATTATTTTTGTTTTGTTAACTTCGACGCTTAATATCTGTAGCAGAAATAATTTGTTAAAGCAGAGAATAGTTGGTATATGAAAAGTACATATTTATATTTATGAATTATAAGGGCCTAAGCAGAATGGCTGTCTTGGCATGTAGCGACCATGAACATGCCCCGCAGCCATATGCGCATGCTCTGTCAGCTTTGTGGCCACATGCGCATGCTCCGTGGCCGCACGCGCTATGCATACTTAAAGGGCCTGAGCAGAATAGCTGACTTATAATTCTAAGACAGTGTTTTATGCTTTGAATCTTTGTTTTTAACAACGCACAATACTGTCTCGTGTCTTAAGTCTTAATAAACGAGTGTACAAAGTGTCAACATTGTAAGACTTGAGACACAAGACAGTATTGTGCGTTGCTAAAAACAAAGATTTAAAGCATAAAACATTGTCTTAAAATTATAAGTCAGCTATTCTGCTCAGACATTTAGGGCCTAAGCAGAATGGCTGTCTTGGCAGTGTTTTATGTCTTAAGTCTTTGTCTTATGTAACGCTCAATACTGTATTGTGCGTTACATAAGACAAAGACTTAAGACATAAAACACACTGCCAAGACAGCCATTCTGCTTAGGCCTAATATAAGGGCCCGGACACACACTTCTGCACAACGCATAATGCGTAAGCATAAGAAATTGATTGGTCCATACACATGTGCATAAGAAAATAGAGGGCCGGTATCACAGTCTCCGATTAAAGGCCATTAAACGTGATTCTCCGATTAAACTCACTCTTTGTCTCTTTCTAGGGGGATAGTTAGAAAGAGATGCAGAGTGAGTTTAATCGGAGAATCACGTTAATTGGAGACTGTGATACGGCCCAGACCAATCAATTTTTTTATGCTTACGCATTATGCGTTATGCAGAAGTGTGTGCTCCCCGCTTAAAAGGGCCTAAGCACACAGAATGGCTGTCTTGGCAGTGTTTAGGCCCTTAAGATGTCATGAACCAATCACAGTCGAATTTGAGGAGAATAATCAACTGTGATTGGTCAATTCTTACGACTCGCATTGTAGACCCAGCATTACTCCTGTCGACCTTTAAGATGGTCTTGAAACAAGATCTGATTATGAATACCGGCCTATGTCAAAACATAATAAAAATTCATGGTAATTATTTAGAATACGCGCTGCACTTTGAATATTAATAAAATTATGCTCATTCGACGAGTTTTGACGCGAAACAAAAGAATCTGGCAAAAAATGCGGCGGTCTGCCTTGCAAAGCGAGATAGTTATGCTGGGTTTACAATGCATGTCGCAAAGTCGTGAGTCGCAAGAATTGACCAATCACAGTCGAATTGAGGAGAATAATCGACTGTGATTGGTCAATTCTTGCGACTCACGACTATGCGACTCGCATTGTAGACCCAGCATTAGCGTTAAAGTTGACGACTGTCAGGTTAGAAATTCTGTCATACCGACGTGATGTAGCGACCATGATTATGCCCAGCGGCCACATGCGCATGCTCTGTCAGCTTTGTGGCCACATGCGCATGCTCCGCGGCCGCACGCGCTATACATACTTATAATGCATAAATATAAATATGTACTTTTCATATACCAACTATTCTCTGCTTTAACAAATTATTTCTGTGTCGTTAACTTCGACGCTTAATATCTGTAGCAGAAATAATTTGTTAAAGCAAAGAATAGTTGGTATATGAAAAGTATTTGACGACTTGACAAGTTATGAAATCTTTTAAATTAGGGCCGTTTTCGCATCGTCAACAATATCTTGTACCACGAGCCACGGATTATTATTTATGTTCTCGACTAAATACAACTTTATAAATTAGTACATTTGGAGGTTATAAATAACAATTTGAAGTTGAGCGCGTTAAGGTATGTCGCTGCGTATGTGGCCACAAAGCATGCGCATGTGGCTCTGGGGCATGTTTATAGTCGCTACATTACGTCGATATGACAAGATTCCTAACCTAAAAATCTTAAACTTTAACGCTAAATATCTTGCTTCGCAGCAAAGATCACCGCGTTTTTCTGCCAGAATTTTTCGTTTCGTGTCAAAAGTCGTTGAATGAACATAATTTTATTGATATTTGAAGTGCAGCGATAGCAATAGCGCCAGCGAAAAAGTTGCCGACAAAGGTATAGCTTTGTCGACAACTTTATCGCTGTCGCTATCTCTATCGTTATCGCTATAGTCTATTGTGCAAAAGGCTTAAAAGTTGGTGGGAAGTCGACTTTTCGTCATGACGGGAAGTCGACTTTTTGTCATGACAAAAAATCGATTTTTTGTCATGACGGAAAGTCGACTTTTAATCGGTGGTTCTTGAGACATTTGCCGACTTCAAGTCGACTTGAAGTCGACTTTCTGCCAAATCAATTTCGATACAAGTCGACTCTGCTGTTAAGGTTGTTTGATCTAATATTTGTTTTTGAACAGTTTTAAGGCTCCTCGTCCCTGAGCCGAGAACTTCGCATCGACGGTGGCGACGTACAGTCGCGGTAGAAAGAAGAACTCTCTCCAATAGAAAATAAACGAAAAATGTTGAGAATTGACACGTTGAGAATTCTTGCGTAGTATTTTTAAATAAAAAGATGTTTGCTTAATATAACACTACAGATCACTTCAGCACACTTTGAAAATACTTCAAGTTAAGTCTACCCCTTTCCCTTGACAGTTAATAAACAACTGTGAAATAAATGTAATACGAAATCTAGTCATGCGCTTGCGCACAAGTTAGCATCATATCACTTTTGTTTTACACTGCTGTCTATTAACTGTTAAGAGAAAGAAGTAAACTTAACCTCAACTCGAAGTATTTTCGAAGTGTGCTGAAGTGATTTGTAGTGTTATTTTAAGCAAATATCTTTTTATTCGGAAATACTACGCAAAAATTTTCAACGTGTGATTTCTCGCTTTTTTCTCACATTCCAACATGGCCGCGACGAGTACCCACGAACCTTAAAATACATTTTTTAAAAAGGATGTATATTAAAACAATATATTTGGTTTAAGTACAATTAAATTAAATGCGACTTTTTTAATACTTGGCGTAAATTTTTTTTTACAGGTTTTTTTTAGAGATCTCACTACTTATTGTAAATGCATATATAATATATATAATATATACTTATTTACATATAAATTAACATAATGTACATAAAATTAAAAACAAATACATATATATTTACGTCTTATAATCACAATCAAAAGCTTGTATTCACGTAATATAATAAAAGTGCCGTTACATTTGTTTTTAATTAATTAAAAAATTAATTAATTAATTAGAAGCACCATTAATTAAAAACTTACAATTAGTTAAATATATATATAACTTTTCTATGTATTCCAAGCCGATGACGAAACCTAGGCAGTGCGCTCCGTAGTTTTTGGTGTCTAATTTTAGAACAATTCCTCGAATTCGATATCTACGTGTCCTACATTCGGATTCAAAGTTATTATTACACCTAGACACCAAAAACTACGAAGCGCACTATGTGGACTTCGTCAACGGCAACCTGGGACACGTAGACATCGAATTCGAGGTATTATTATACCTAGACACCGAAAACTACGAAGAGCGCTATCTGTAGCTCGTCATTGGCAACCTGGGACACCTAGACATCAAATTCAACATATGATTACACCTGGACACCGAAAACTATGGAGCGCACTATGTGGACCTCGTCATCCGCAACCTGGGACACCTAGACATCGGATTCAACGTATGATTACACCTGGACACCGAAAACTATGGAGCGCACTATGTGGACCTCGTTATCGGCAACCTGGGACACCTAGACATTGAATTCAACGTATGATTACACCTGGACACCGAAAACTATGGAGCGCACTATGTGAACCTCGTTATCGGCAACCTGGGACACCTAGACATCGAATTCAACGTATGATTACACCTGGACACCGAAAACTATGGAGCGCACTATGTGGACCTCGTCATCGGCAACCTGGGACACCTAGACATCGAATTCAACGTATGATTACACCTGGACACCGAAAACTATGGAGCGCACTATGTGGACCTCGTCATCCGCAACCTGGGACACCTAGATATCAGATTCAACGTATGATTACACCTGGACACCGAAAACTATGGAGCGCACTATGTGGACCTCGTCATCGGCAACCTGGGACACCTAGACATCGAATTCAACGTATGATTACACCTGGACACCGAAAACTATGGAGCGTACTATGTGGACCTCGTCATCCGCAACCTGGGACACCTAGACATCGGATTCAACGTATGATTACACCTGGACACCAAAAACTACGAAGCGCACTATCTGGACCTCGTCATCGGCAACCTGGAATACCTAGACATCGGATTCAACGTATGATTACACCTGGACACCGAAAACTATGGAGCGCACTATGTGGACCTCGTCATCCGCAACCTGGGACACCTAGACATCGGATTCAACGTATGATTACACCTGGACACCAAAAACTATGGAGCGCACTATGTGGACCTCGTCATCCGCAACCTGGGACACCTAGACATCGGATTCAACGTATGATTACACCTGGACACCGAAAACTATGGAGCGCACTATGTGGACCTCGTCATCGGCAACCTGGGACACCTAGACATCGAATTCAACGTATGATTACACCTGGACACCAAAAACTACGAAGCGCACTATCTGGACCTCGTCATCGGCAACCTGGAATACCTAGACATCGAATTCAAGCTTGATTCATAAGAATCAACCCTAAAAAATACCCTAGCGGCAGAATTAAAATTATGTCTAAACATAATAAAAATTGGCTGAATTAAAATTATGTGTACACATAATAAAAATGCGGAATTTTTATTACGTCTAGACATAATTTTAATTCATTTTTATTATGTGTAGACATAATTTTAAATCATCTAATTTTTATTATGTGTAGACATAATAAAAATTGGCTGAATTAAAATTCTGTCTACACATAATAAAAATAGGGTGAATTAAAATTATGTCTAGACGTAATAAAAATTCCGCATTTTTATTATGTGTACACATAATTTTAATTCAGCCAATTTTTATTATGTCTACACATAATAAAAATTGGATGAATTAAAATTATGTGTACACATTATGTCTACACATAATAAAAATTGGATGAATTAAAATTATGTGTACACATAATAAAAATTGTATGACTTAAAATTATGTGTACACATAATAAAAACTGTATGAATTAAAATTATGTGTACACATAATAAAAATGCGGAATTATAATAAAAATTGGCTGAATTAAAATTATGTGTAGACATAATAATAATTGGCTGAATTAAAATTATGTGTACACATAATAAAAATGCGGAATTTTTATTATGTGTACACATAATTTTAATTCATCCAATTTTTATTATGTCTACACATAATTTTAATTCATCCAATTTTTATTATGTCTAGACATAATTTTAATTCATACAATTTTTATTGTGTCTAATAAAAATTGGATGAATTAAAATTATGTGGGTACAATTAAAATTCAAAGTTTAATCATCTAAACATTTATGTATTTAGATAAAATTTTTATTCGTTGAATTAAAATTATGCCTTGACATAATTTTAATTCTGAATTTTAATTATGTCATGACATAATAATAATTGCAGGATTAAAAATTATATCCTGCTATAATAAAAATCTGACTTTATTTTTATACGTTGTGCGTTGTATTTGATCATAATTTTAACTTAGTAAATTAAATAATGTCAGGATGCGTAATACAAATTCTAAATTATTTTTATATTTGGACAGAATTTTTATTCAGTAAATTATTGTGTCGAAACATAAATTTAGTTCACCGCATTATTGACTCAACATGATAATATTTTAAAGAAATACTATTTATCTCAACTTTCTTAAGCTTTAAATAAGAAAAGTAGGAAATACGGAAATAGTCTTTTATAAAAATGATGTAAATAAATTTTTTCTTTTACTAAGAGTGGTTTTATAAAGTGATTTACCTTCATAATGCAACGCAAAAATAAAATGCTTCTAAATTTAAATAACTGATGTCATAATAAAAATTGACACGCTTAAATTGTGGCAGCATGTAAATTACAAAATTTAAAAATGCGATTTATTCTGTACATTTTCAATAATGCAAACCTTCAATGTGTTCCTACGAAATTGCATTCAATTTTTTAAAATTTTGCAAAGTGAAAGAATATATTATGTTAAGACATAATAAAAATGCATTATAATTATGTCTACACATAAGAATAATTCTAAATTTCTTTAGAAAACGCTGTGAAACGCCGTTTTATTTTTCAATAGCATAAATACTATTTTTCTTGATATAAAAGTTTCAAAAAATAATTGTCTGAGAAAAATTGCAATTCTTATTCATGAATTAAAATTATGTGTAGACATAATAAAAATTCTGTGAATTAAAATTATGTCGTGACATAAAAATAATTCCGAGTTTTATTATGTGTAGACATAATTTAAATTCATCTAATTTTTATTATGTCTACACAAAATTTTAATTCATTAATAAGTGTCGCAATTTTTCTTAAGACAATTATTTTTTGAAACTTCTAAATCGAATAGAATATTATTTATGCTATTAAAAAGTAAAACGGTGTGCCATTCAATTTTCATCAAATTTTAATTTGACGAATTAAAATTATGTCTAGACATAATTTTAATTCATTCAATTTTTATTATGTCTACACATAATTTTAATTCGTCAATTTTTATTATGTCTAGACATAATTTTAATTCATTAATAAGAATCGCGATTTTTCTTAAGACTATTATTTTTCTATTTTTTGTATTGAATGGAATATTTTTTATGTTATTAAAAAGTAAAACGGCTTGCCGTACTAATTTTTATTATGTCTATACATAATAAAAATTGAATGAATTAAAATTATGCCGGGACATAAAAAGAATTTTTATTATGTCTAGACATAATTTTAATTCATTTATAAAAATCGCCATTTTTCTTAGACAATTATTTTTCGAAACTTTTATATTGAGTACAATATTATTTATGCTATTGAAAGTAATTCATTCTCCTATATTCTTCTATGCTTTTAGAATTAAATTTTCTGTTGCAATATAATTTTAATTAATTATTTTTATGCCTAGACATAATAATAATGTTTCTAAATCATTTTTCTCTTTATTTTAAATCGGAGTTTTAGTTTTTATTTGTATATTAAAAATGTTTGCTATTAAAAAGTAAAACGGCATGCCATATCTAATGCTTTCCTAATCCCCGCAATATACAGGTTAAATAAAAGCGGACTCAGGACACATCCCTGCCTAACTCCTTTTGTTATAAAAAATTCTTTTGTTAAGCCTACCTTTGTTCTAATCGCAGCCTTTGTGATCTCATAATTTTTTTCTAATTTTCCTATGAGTTCTTCCTCTAGTCCCATCTCCCTAAGGATCTTCCACAGTTGTCTTCTCTCCACGTTGTCAAAAGCTGCCTTCAGGTCCACGAAAAGTTGTAATAAAATTAATAATAAATAAATCCTTTTCATAAAAATAAATATAAATTTAACAAATGATATCGTTCATAGGTTGATCAGTTTTAAATGAAATATATATCTATAGATAAGATATCTATATCAAGAGACACGGTAGTGTCTCGTGCCAAGTACACGCGAAGCGAGACCGACCGTGACTCTTCTACGCGACGCGACGGGTTGCGAGTACCCGAGATGTTGAGATCTCGATAACGAGTGAACGGATCAAGTTCTAAGTAGGCTTGATCGATAGTTGGGGTCAAAATAAGGGGAGTATCTCCTATATAATTTTCCGCTACGTGCCCTACGAGCAGAGATATTGCAACGCAAAGTCCAAATGTGAAAATTTTTTATTAAGATACTTCCTCCTAACGCCGACGTCTTATGACATATATATATATAAAAGAGGGAGGAAATGTAACTTTCACTTTTTCGACGCTGGCGGAGCAGGTATCGCCAGTTTCGATATCGCGCGCGTATTTCGAACGATCTAGTAGGTAAATTATTAAAGGTCGATAGACTTATCGGTCAGAAGGAAGATTTCTATTTAGCTAAATTAAGTATATCTATAATATATATTGATTCTTATGAATCAAGCTTGAATTCGATGTTTAGGTATCCCAGGTTGCCGATGACGAGGTACAGATAGTGCGCTTCATAGTTTTCGGTGTCCAGGTGTAATAATACGTTGAATTCGATGTCTACGTGTTCCAGGTTGCCGATGACGAGGTCCACATAGTGCGCTCCGTAGTTTTCGGTGTCTACGTGTATTAATACTTTGAATTCGATGTCCCAGGTTGCCGATGACGGGATCCAGATAGTGCGCTTCATAGTTTTCGGTGTCCAGGTGTAATCGTACGTTGAATGCGATGTCTAGGTGTCCCAGGTTGCCGATGACGATGTCTAGATAGTGAGCTCCGTAGTTTTCGGTGTCTACGTGTATTAATACCTTGAATTCGATGTCCACGTGTCCCAGGTTTCCGATGACGGGATCCAGATAGTGCGCTTCATAGTTTTCGGTGTCCAGGTGTAATCGTACGTTGAATTCGATGTCTAGGTGTCCCAGGTTGCCGATGACGAGGTCCACATAGTGCGCTCCGTAGTTTTCGGTGTCTACGTGTATTAATACCTTGAATTCGATGTCCATGTGTCCCAGGTTTACGATGACGGGATCCAGATAGTGCGCTTCATAGTTTTCGGTGTTCAGGTGTAATCGTACGTTGAATTCGATGTCTAGGTGTCCCAGGTTGCCGATGACGAGGTCCACATAGTGCGCTCCGTAGTTTTCGGTGTCTACGTGTATTAATACCTTGAATTCGATGTCCATGTGTCCCAGGTTTACGATGACGGGATCCAGATAGTGCGCTTCATAGTTTTCGGTGTTCAGGTGTAATCGTACGTTGAATTCGATGTCTAGGTGTCCCAGGTTGCCGATGACGAAGTCCACATAGTGCGCTCCGTAGTTTTCAGTGTCTACGTGTATTAATACCTTGAATTCGATGTCCACGTGTCCCAGGTTGCCGATGACAGGATCCAGATAGTGCGCTTCATAGTTTTCGGTGTCCAGGTGTAATCGTACGTTGAATTCGATGTCTAGGTGTCCCAGGTTGCCGATGACGAGGTCCACATTGTGCGCTCCGTAGTTTTCGGTGTCTACGTGTATTAATACCTTGAATTCGATGTCCATGTGTCCCAGGTTTCCGATGACGGGATCCAGATAGTGCGCTTCATAGTTTTCGGTGTTCAGGTGTAATCGTACGTTGAATTCGATGTCTAGGTGTCCCAGGTTGCCGATGACGAGGTCCACATAGTGCGCTCCGTAGTTTTCGGTGTCTACGTGTATTAATACTTTGAATTCGATGTCCACGTGTCCCAGGTTGCCGATGACGGGATCCAGATAGTGCGCCGTATAGTTTTCGGTATCCAGGTGTAATTGTACGTTAAATGCAATGTCTAGGTGTCCCAGGTTGCCGATGACGATGTCTAGATAGTGAGCTCCGTAGTTTTCGGTGTCTACGTGTATTAATACTTTGAATTTGATGTCTAAGTGTCCCAGGTTGCCGATGACGAGGTCCACATAGTGCGCTCTGTAGTTTTCGGTGTCTACGTGTATTAATACCTTGAAATTGATGTCCAGGTGTCCCAGATTGCTGATGACCAGGTCTAGATAGCGCGCTCCGTAGTTTTCGGTGTCTAGATGTAATAATACCTTGAATTCGATGTCTACGTGTCCCAGGTTGCCGATGACAAGGTTCACATAGTGCGCTTCGTAGTTTTTGGTGTCTAGATGTATTAATAACTTTAAATCTGAGTGTAGGACACGTAGATATTGAATTCGAGGTATTAATACACGTAGACACCGAAAACTACGGAGCGCACTATGTGGACCTCGTCATCGGCAACGTGGAACACCTAGACATCGAATTCAACGTATTATTACACCTGGACACCGAAAACTATGGAGCGCACTATCTGAAACCCGTCATCGGCAACCTGGAACACGTGGACATCAAATTCAAGGTATTAATACACCTGGACACCGAAAACTATGGAGCGCATTATGTGGACCTTGTTATCGGCAACCTGGGACACCTAGACATCGAATTCAAGCTTGATTCATAAGAATCGACTTAAAAATTTTCTAGCGGTAGAATTCAAATTATGTCATGACATAATAAAAATTCGCTGAATTAAAATTATGTCTAGACATAATAAAAATTGGACGAATAATAGTAACCTTTCGAAAGTAGAGGTTTTAAGCGGGGAGCACACATTTCTGCACAATGCATAATGCGTAAGCATAAGAAAATTGATTGGTCCATACACATGTGCATAAGGAAATAGACCAATCAGTTTTCTTATGCTTACGCATTATGCGTTATGCAGAAGTGTGTGCTCCCCGCTTTAAGCTTAAAATTTAAATTTTATTCATTTTTAACAAAGTTACAGCTGCTCGAATTTTGCCTATTTTTAAAGATAAATTTAGTGTTCCTTCAATTTTTGTGAGAAATGTATAATTTACTTTTACTTAAATATTATTAATTTTTATGTATTTGTTGTTATTGCTAATTTTGTGAATAATTAAAAAATAAAAAATAAAAATGTTTTGCAGATTCTTGCTTAACACTACAAAATAGGTGATATCAGTACAAAATTACCTTTTTCAAAAAAGGTAAAAAAAAGTGCCAAGTACACGCATTCAAAAATCTAACCTAAGTGGTAGCTTTATATCTTTTTCACAAAATTATATTATCTAACTTAACTCAAGTGACATGTATTTAAAAAAAAAAGATGTGAAATTTTTAATTTCTTTTTCACAAAATTATATTACCTAACTTAACTCAAGTGACATGTATCTAACCAAAGTGGTAGCTTTATATCTTTTTCACAAAGTTATATTACCTAACTTAACTCAAGTGACATGTATTTTAAAAAAAGATGTGAAATCTTTAAATTAAATTGTGCCAATTGTAAAGAGAATATGTATATTGCTTTGAAAGATAATTGTTATGTAACTACTTTAAAGAAATAAAACCCAAGTGGTATCTTCGTATTTCTATTCAAGGGTCTTCTTCTTCTAAACCCAAGTGATAATAGCTTCTTAAGGTAGCTGTATCGTCAGGGCATGTATTAGATAAAGTGTTCGATTTCGGATTTTATATCAAATTATATGATCAGCTTTGCAGTCGATTTTTTCTGTGGCTCCTTACCGACTATTTACTCTAGAAAATCGATCTCGAAAATCACAAATTTTGCATTACTTCATATACAGACGGCCAGAAAAAGAAGGCTCTATCACGGTTTCAATCACATATTTTCGCATTTTTCGATTAGATGAAGTGAGAAAAAACATTGCTTTTTGTACATTAGATTTCGAAGAATCCGATGCAACCATAAAATATATACTTTACCGGAGATTTCGCTGCTAATTTTTTAGTTTATTTTAGTGAAAATGCGGTAATCGAGCAGACATTTTTTGGTCGAGGTGAGGTTGGGAAGACTTGGAAACGCCGCTGGCTAATTACTGTAGTTGCAGGTTATGGGGCTCGTCTTTCTTAACCGAATTAGATAGTGATTGACACCCCTGTCATGCATTTAGAAACCATTTCTCAGTAATTGTCAAAATTCAATCGACAAGGAGATGTAACCTCACTTGTAACTTTTCTCGACGACTCGCATGATCAGCTGATCAAAACGGAGTCAAATGAGAAAAATCACAGAATTTGGAAAAAGTAACATACTTTGTCACGTATGAAATTTTACACCATAATTCATAGAATTATTTTTCCCTTAGCAAAAATTGCCTGAAATATATTTCTGAACGTGAAAACCTACAAACAGTCACATGACTAGCACTTAGCGAGACAGCTACCTTAATTCTCTTTAACAAATTTTTAATATTACAAAGAATCATTTTAATTACAAAGAATTAAAGAAGTAACAGTACAAAATAAAAATATTTAATTAAAACAAAATAAATAAAATTTTCCTCCAATATAATATAAAAGTGTATGCGTGAAAGCAGTAGGTTCCGCCCCCCTGCAGGAGGCTCCACTATTGTTAAACTAGACACATAGTGTGCCCCCAAAGTACATGCGTGGACTTTCCACGCGTAGAAAGTTGTAAACCCATATAGCACGTTGTTTGGCGTGGAAAGTATATGCGTGGAGGCAGTAGGTTCCGCCCCCCTGCAGGGGGCTCCACTATTGTTAAATTAGACACATAGTGTGCCCCCAAAGTACATGCGTGGGCTTTCCACGCGTGGAAAGTTGTAAACCCATATAGCACGTTGTCTGGCGTGGAAAGTATGTGTGTGGAGGCAGTAGGTTCCGCCCCCCTGCGGGGGGTTCCACTATTGTTAAATTAAACACATATTGTGCCTTCAAAGTACACACGTGGACTAAATATCAACCCTCTAGCAAGATCACTTGTCGCTCGAATCAATTGTCTTACGGATAATTTATCACCGGATATTTCGTCGTTAGACCGAATGTCGTATGGATCAGTTGTCGCGGATCAAACGTCGCGGATCATTTGTCGTTGGGCCACCGGTCGTGTCACCGATTTTTTAGAGTAATAGATTTAGAGCCCGCGCGAATCATGAAGTAGGAGGGGGGGTAGAATTTTAAATAAATAAGGAAAACAATAAATAAAAATAATTCAGAAAAGAATGCGATAGGAATAATATTAAATGATTATCAGCGTGGATGTGCGAGTGAGTGATATGGGTGTGCGGACGACGCGGACGGCGGATAATACGCCTTATAATTAAGTATACGATAAGTTCATTTATTTATTTAAAATTTCGAGGTCTAGCAGCGCCAAGTTTTTTTACAAAAAAAATTAATGTATTTTAATAAAATATTTTTATTTTTTACTGTTACCTCTGTAATTCTTTGTGATTAAATCTTTTATTCTATTGAAAAATACATATATAAACTTTGTATTTAAAAACAAATTGTATTCCCTCGTTGGATTAAATATTTTAATAAAATATTTTTATTTTGTACTGTTACCTCTGTAATTCTTTGTGACCACTAAAAAATACACATGTAAACTTTGTATTATTTAAATATCTTGTATTCCCTTGTTAATTTAAATAAAATTTTTAATCTTATAAAATTGTTGTCATACATTCTTTTCTAATTGACACAATGTAAAGATTTTTCAAAGTAGTGCAACAATTATTTTTTGAACCAATATATATGCAATCTCTGTAATTGGCGCTGTAATTTAAAGAGATATCATTTCTTTTTTGTAATTGTAATAGATCACTTGAAGCGCGACTCTTCTTTTTGATAAGGTAACATAATTTTGTGATGTGTATCACTTGGGTTATAATTTTTCGGAAATAAAGATACTACTGCTTAGAATTTTTCGAGATTTTTCGAGATATAAAGATTACGTCTATCACTTGTTACTTAGGTTTTTTCGAGGTATAATACTACAACTTTCTTTTTTTTCGAGGTATATAGGGGAGACCGGAGCTATGTGTCCACACTTTACGCTTTTTTCAAGTTTACTAAAAAACTAATAAAGATATTTGGCTAAAATTTTAATGGTATAACCTTTCAACCTTGCTATTAAGACAATTCAGTAATTAGGTTCGCCAGTACATATAGTAATAAAACTTCAACGATTATTCGACCCCACTGGCCATTACTTCTTTATTATTCCTCTTCACAACGTTTCGGCCTCCATCAGGCCCTTTTCAAGTGACATGTTATACATCGAGCCACAACTAAATCATGCGTCACCAAAACGCCGCGTCCTAACAGCATCGTGCGCACGCCAGAGATAATTGTCAGAATTAAAACATAATATCTGACAATTATCTCTGGCGTGCGCAGAATTAAAACATAATATCTGACAATTATCTCTGGCGTGCGCACGTTGTAAAGAGAAATAATAAAGAAGTAATGGCCAGTGGGGTCGAATAATCGTTGAAGTTTTTTTTCTTGCTATTAAGGCTCCTGGATGGTTATCGCGGCCATATTGGATTCTTACTATCGAGGCGAGAAAAACACCCAATTTTGTTGTGCATGCCATTTTCAAATAAAAAGACATTTCAATAAAACATCACTATAGATCGTTTCAGAACACTTCCGAAATTGGCCGAAAACTACCCTTTTCTCTCGACAATAAACAAACAGCCATAAAACGAAGCCTAAACATACAGGAAAAACAGCCGTTTAACGACTATCAAAAGGAGGTGAAAACGGTCCTTCCGCATGCAAATCGTACTTTTCGGCCAATTTTACGATTTTCACGAATACGTTAAACGTTAGAGCACAAGCACAGAGCGAATAATAAAGAAATAGCACGCACAACAAAATAGGTTATCAACATGTCACAAGACAGAATTCTTCATTGGAGAGAGTGAGAGGAGAGAGTTCTGATTTCTGCCGCGACGACGGTACGTTCGCCACCGTCAACGCAGAGTTCTCGGCTGACCATCCAGGAGTCTTAAAAAAAAAACATAATTAGAATCGTTGATCTTTTAACATTTTAAAGAGGCGAATTTTTTAAGTGGACAAGTCAACTGTAGCCCCATATGCGGGGCTATCTGTCCACATTCGAGGGGCTGTCTGTCCACATAATAAAAAACACATTTTTGACGTAGAACTACGTCTTTCTCCGCGGTATGGGGGGTATCCACGGATGTAACGATGTAACGATGTAACGATGTAACGATGTAACGATGTAACGAAAATATGTCACACTTTGAACGTTTAGATCTTCGCAACTAATAATCGTAGAGTAATCATTGACATCTCATTTTAAAGCTTAAGAAGTCCCATTTATGATAAATCTAGCCCGAACTCTCTATTCCTTTCCGTTTAGATATAGTAGCGTTAGAAAGTTTAGCTAAATTTCTTAACGATGTAACGAAAATATGTCACACTTTGAACGTTTAGATCTTCGCAACTAATAATCGTAGATAGCCCAGTCAAATGGGCTGAAATATTGACTTTTCAAGGAAATAATACTATGTGCGCTGGAACTAGCGTGGAAGTGTGTATTTTGGGGTTGTAATGAAGATACTAAAAGCCCACCCTCGTACCATTGTCGTAGCAAAAAGGGGGGTGCAAAAAAAGTCCCAAAAATTGGTTTTTGGCCAATAACTCAAAAAGTATCGCAATTAGGGGAAAAAGTGAAGACGTGAAAGTTGTAGAGAATTAAATTTCACACAAAAAAGGTCGGGAGAAAAATTTTGTACGACCAATTGCAGTCGATCTAGATTTTTTTGAAATAATAGATATTTCATGAGAAATGAAAAACACGTGAGCACGTAGCGCATTTTTTATCGATGGTTCAAAAATGGCGACTCGAATAAAAAAGTAGTTCAAATAAAAGTTGTAGACAATTCAATTACGAACAATTTCCTTTTTTATTTTTTTCGATACGATCAATATTGACAGAGATATGAATTTTATAAAACATTTATTATCGCTCCTCGAGTATGATTTTTAGTGGTAAAATCGCTTGTAACTCAACATCTGTAAGTTTAACGCAAATATTACGTCTTATGAAAGTGAAAGATAATTAAATTTCGAAAATTTTGATGTATATGCAAACTCATTTTGGATATATGCGTAGGTTATAATGCTAATAAACATGAAAAATTGTCATTTTGTTGTGGATTTTGTCAAAAAAAGTCACTTTCGGTTAGCTGTAGGTCAAAATGTCTGTCTACATTTTTTGAAGAGAATTAAATTATCTTTAAAACGGCGTTTGGTTCATCTTTGTACGATCATTTGTTAGCAAGTTACAGCTGTTTAAAAATTTCATGAAAAATACAATTTCATACGAAATTAATAACATATTGAAAAAATATATGCGTAATAATTTTTTAAAAATTGGATTTCACCTATTTTTAGTAGTTTATATGTGTGTGAAAGTAATGCAGCACTGTAAGTTCATCGAAAGGTATGATTTCTTTACAAAAAGAACCCTCGAAAAGTGGTGTTTTTTAAAGAAATTATGCAAAAGTGGCATTTGTATTTAGTTTTTTGCATGTACCTTCTTTTCTATTGATTTTACGAAGAAATTTTATCCGATCAAAATTAAAGCTGATAAAATTTCCTACAAAACTGATACTTTGATATTCGATTTGTAATAAGTAGAATTCAACGAATAACTGACCCCACACTGAAGCCCGACTACCTGCTCGCCCCATGCTATCCGACAGCATGGGGCTTTCTTGTGTACTATTCGTCCTAAAAATATCGCACCGGTACTGAATGACACCTAAATGTATGCAGAATGACTTCCAATACTTGAAAAAATTCTAAAAATTTGTTAAGGACATTATTTTTAACTTTGAAAATGCTCCAAAATTTCACTTTTCTGCAAATTCAAAATCACAAGCATTTTCAATTGTCCGTTTCATAATACTACTTATTACAAATCAAATATCAAAGTATCAGTTTTGTAGGAAATTTTATCAGCTTTAATTTTGATCGGATAAAATTTCTTCGAAAAATCAATAGAAAAGAAGGTACATGCAAAAAACTAAATACAAATGCCACTTTTGCATAATTTCTTTAAAAAACACCACTTTTCGAGGGTCCTTTTTGTAAAGAAATCATACCTTTCGATTAACTTACAGTGCTGCATTACTTTCACACACATATAAACTACTAAAAATAGGAGAGATCCAATTTTTAAAAAATTATTACGCATATATTTTTTCAATATATTATTAATTTCGTATGAAATTGTATTTTTCATGAAAGTTTTAAACAGCTGTAACTTGTTAACAAATGATCGTACGAAGATGAACCAAACGCCGTTTTAAAGATAATTTAATTCTCTTCAAAAAATGTAGACAGACATTTTGACCTACAGCTAACCGAAAGTGACTTTTTTTGACAAAATCCACAAAAAATGACAATTTTTCTTTATTAGCATTATCACCTACGCATATGTCCAAAATGAGTTTGCATATACATCAAAATTTTCGAAATTTAATTATCTTTTACTTTCATCGGATGTAATATTTGCGTTAAACTTACAGATGTTGAGTTACAAGCGATTTTACCACTAAAAATCATACTCGAGGAGCGATAATAAATGTTTTATAAAATTCATATCTCTGTCAATATTGATCGTATCGAAAAAAATAAAAAAGGAAATTGTTCGTAATTGAATTGTCTACAACTTTTATTTGAACTACTTTTTTATTCGAGTCGCTATTTCCGAACCATCGATAAAAAATGCGCGACGCGCTCACGTGTTTTTCATTTCTCATGAAATACCTATTATTTCAAAAAAATCTGGATCGACTGCAATTAATCGTACAAAATTTTTCTCTGGACCTTTTTTGTGTGAAATTTAATTCTCTACAACTTTCACGTCTTCACTTTTTCCCCTAATTGCGATACTTTTTGAGTTATTGGCAAAAAACCAATTTTTGGGACCTTTTTTGCACCCCCCTTTTTGCTACGACAATGGTACGGGGGTGGGCTTTTAGTATCTTCATTACCACCCCAAAAGACACACATCCACGCTAGTTGCAGCGCACATAGTATTATTTCCTTGAAAAATACCCGTTTGACTGGGCTAAGAGTAATCATTGACATCTCATTTTAAAGCTTAAGAAGTCCCATTTATGATAAATCTAGCCCGAACCTTCTATTCCTTTCCGTTTAGATATAGTAGCGTTAAAAAGTTTAGCTAAATTTCTTAACGATGTAACGAAAATATGTCACACTTTGAACGTTTAGATCTTCGCAACTAATAATCGTAGAGTAATCATTGACATCTCATTTTAAAGCTTAAAAAGTCCCATTTATGATAAATCCAGCCCAAACTCTCTATTTCTTTCCGTTTAGATATAGTAGCGTTAGACAGTTTAGCTAAATTTCTTGTAGATGCAACGAAAACATGTCACATTTTGAACGTTTTTATCTTCGAAACTAATAATCGTAGAGTAATCATTGACATCTCAATTTAAAGCTTAAGAAGTCCCCTTTATGAAAAATCCAGACCGAACTCTCTATTTCTTTCCGTTTCGTTATAGTAGCGTTTTAAAGTTTCGCAAAATTTCTTGTAGATTCAACGAAAACATGTCTCACTTTGAACGTTTAGATCTTCGAAACTATTAATCGTAGACTAATAAATGACATCTCATTTTAAAGCTTAAGGAGTCCCTTTTATAAAAAATTTTGACCGAACTCTCTATTTGTTACCGTTTCGATATAGTAGAGTTTGAAAGTTTAGCTAAATTCCTGTTAGTAAACGCTGCATTGAATTTTGCGATAGAACAGTACGTATAACTTAATTTTTTAAAGAAAATTTTTAAAAAAATTTAAATAGAAATCAGCGATAAGACTACTGAAGAGAATCTACAAAATAAAAGAATGGGCACAGTAACAACTGTGCCGCAAGCAACACGTAGAACTACGTCAACTGTCACTGATGATGAACTCGGCGTTACAGCCCTGTGTGGGCCTTGGTCTCCCTTGATCACGAATACTTTAACATGAAATAGTGACAGTTGACGTAGTTCTACGTGTTGCTTGCGGCACAGTTGTTACTGTGCCCATTCTTTTTTTATATTAATTTCTATACTTATTTATAATATTATTTATTATTAATATATAATATCGAAAAAACTGTCTAGTTGTTGAAGTAGTAAGCACTTTGTGTAGATTTTTTGACAAGTTTCGTAGAGCTGATTTTTCTTTATATACGGTGGCATCAAACTAATTTCGAGTCCGTTGTAAAATCAATGTGATCAACGAGTTTCTTTTGTCCCCTCAATTCTTTAATCTTTTTTTTATTTGGGGCCTTTACTTTATCCTCGGCAGCGTTTGAAATAGAAAATACTCAATAATTTAAGACAAACTCATATATTTAACTTGACGTGTATTTTTAAAATAAAAATTTAACGACAATTCTTGAATCGCAAGATCAAGTAGTTGCTCGTAGATCACTTTTTTACAGTAGCGAGTGAGAGCCCGAACATTTATTCCAAAGTCTAACGCTGTTTTTACGAAAAGATTCTCGCTCAATTTTTATTCTTTTAATCGCTCTAAATATAATTTTTATTAGATATGTCTACCTTCCTATCTGTCTTAAAGAAAGTCTTCTTTTTGTAGTTACGCACCATTATCTATTTATAAAAAAACAATTTGTTATTGAAGTGTGGACAAATTGCCCCATCAAAAATAGGATAGATAGCCCCGACCACATTTTTCAGTCTTTCACATGTTGCCAATTTTAGATAATGCAGAATTAAGATTTGCCGCTTCTCACACCTGATAACTATATATTAACTGATAATATTATCAATTGCTTACTTTAATTTGAGTTAAACTACTGTCGCACAGCAAATTTTTCGACCGTCGAAAAATGTGAATAATTGTTTTCGCTTTTTTTTAAATGTATATAGCGTCTGCGAGAGGCATCGCAAGAAAACAAACAACATTTAAATATCTTATGTAGGGCATTTTCCAACCACTTGTTACAATGGTAAAGACATCTATCTCTTAAAACTTGAGATAGCAGTACTGTGGACACATATAGCCCCCTTAGACAGATAGCCCCGGTCTCCCCTAATAAACGTGCTATTTCAAATATTATTTGTAACGATAAAGTAAAAAATAATGTGTCCATGATAAATATAGACAATTCCCTATATGTTTGATTCTCTCGGGTGATAGTTTTTTTAGTCTGGCAAAGCCCTAGAAAAATTAGACCTAGAAAAAATTGCAACGCAAGGTTTTATTACGTCATTATGTTCAGACAAATATACTGAACAACATATTCAAATTCCGCCATTTTCCGCTATTTCTAAGTATGTTTTTTATTAACAATTTATAAACAAATTCGTTTTTCTCCACAAATACGATGAATTTTGAAATTTTTGTAAAAATCAAAGTTGTAGAACAGACAAATATCTCGCCTCGCGGGACAGAGCGACACTTTTTTCTGCCAGATTCGGTTGTTTTGTGCAAAAATGCGTCGAATAAGCCTAATTTCATCGATTTCTGTGCTGGGATAGCTAAACTGAATAATTTCCCAAATACATGCTTCGCGGAATATCATTTGCCTAACAACGGTTCAGTCAAATAGCATCTGCCTAGGAAAATAGCATTTGACTAGGAAAATAGCAAGAATAAATGGTGAAAGCTATTTGGCCAGGCAGATAGCATTTGCCTAGTCAGAAGATATTTTCCTAAAATAACTATTTGCCTACGACATATACAAAACGCTGCGAGACGTTTCGACTCTTAGATCGGGTCCTTTTCAAGCGTGTAACTGTTAATTCATGTCACAAAACCACACGTCCGTATCTTTGAAAATTTTACCCGAAATAGTCATGGAGACAAGTCAGTGTGTAAGTTGGTGACAAACGAGAATGAGTACGGTGTGACGATTGTGCGTCCCGCGATTCAACGCTGTTACTCAGATATACGGAGCAATACATCATCGAAGGAGCGCCGACAACAAACGTGTTCACATGTCGGAGTTTCAAGATACAATGATCGTTTCCCGGTTTTAACAAATATATTAGGTTGTTATTGTACATACGATGCTCGCACGTGATGCTTATAGCGACGAAATGACTTTATCATATATAGCGTTTAAACTTTCCGTATCCTTTTGTAAATTGATTGATTAAAAAGTAATCAAAAAAACATCCCAATATGTTTTGTATACATTGCCAATCATTAGTCGATAACAATAAATGTTTCGTGTTTAATACATATTGGCGAAATAAACCGTTATTTCTGTGTATATATGTGTGTGTATACATAGACTGTGTATATATATGTGTGTGTGTAAACATATACTAGTATCGAGAACCAACTCAAGTTCCTTGTAGAATCTAGAGAACTAGCAGCGACCGGTTAGAGACTGACGTGTGCTTGATAGAACTCTCCGCTCCGCTCCGCGCGTAGCCTAGTAGCTCTTGTTGCAAATATCTCAAATAATATGAGATATTTCAAAAAATTCATAAGAACATTTTTTGTAGATATTTGTCTGTTCTACAACTTTGATTTCTACAAAAATTTCAAAATTCATCGTATTTGTGGAGAAAAACGAATTTGTTTATAAATTGTTAATAAAAAACATACTTAGAAATAGCGGAAAATGGCGGAATTTGAATATGTTGTTCAGTATATTTGTCTGAACACAATGACGTAATAAAACCTTGTGTTGCAATTTTTCTAGGTACCCCCCCTTTTTTCCGTATTTTGACTGGACTACTGCCAGACAACTTTTTTTCATTTTCAAATTGTATAATTGACCACCACGTCAAATTTCAGGTTTAATAAAATGATTCCTGAGGATCACTTTTCATTACATGTTCAGAGGGTCGCCAAACTCATGCCGTCCCGGCTGACAGCTGCCAGACTCTGTGAATATTGTTATTTTTTAATTAAACATTGTACATAAAAAGTTTCAGCTTTAATAAAATCATTCCGATGTGTTCATTTTTATCGACAAGATCGACGGCGTCCCGACGCCCGCCGTCCCGAAAGGCCGCAGCCAGACTCTGGATTTCGTCATTTTCAGCACTAAAATAAGAGAAAAAATGGCTTTTCAAGTTTAATTTACTGACCGATTTTGGCCTCTACCTCCCGGGCTATAAGCAATCATTAAGCAATCACTTTTCGCAAATTATATTTTTACGTAAAACATAAATATTAATTTATAACTGACCAATAATAATTCATGTTATATATAAACTATTTGAATATTTATAGGACCGGATCAGGTACTACCTACGGATGAGGATGTCACGTGTAACGCCGACGGCAGAGTTCGAATAAAGTTAGACAGCAATGGACCGGATTCATACACACCCGTATCAATCCCTGGAGTTTTCACCAAAACAGCAAAGCTCTATCCTGATCACATCGCGTTAATGTCTAAACTCGATGTCAACGGCCAAAGGACCATGTATACCTTCCAGTATGTATTAAAAAAATTACAAGATTTTTTGTTTCCTTTATTATCATAACAAGTAATGTAGGTAACTGGCAAAACCTTTGATTTCTCTCACTTGTGGTTTTTGCGAAGTACAAAAATCGTTTTCGTATAAGCTCTTTCTTCTCGATCTGGTTTGCAGATAGATTCAATGAGTCTAGCAACTACCTTTATCACGATAAATTGATACGATCAACCTTGTACAACTTTGTATTAATTTGTGTTACAGAAAATACGAGTCTACCGTAAGAATCGTCGCAAAAGCGTTTCTGAAGCTAGGTCTGGAGCGGCATCACAGTGTCTGCATAATAGGATTCAATAGTCCGGAATGGTTCATTGTCGATCTCGCGGCTATATACGCCGGGTAAAAGATCCGAATTGTTTTATGTTTAAATGATCGTCGCGTTATAATTTACACATGCTATTATACATATTGCTTATACGATAATGACAAGCGATATGTTTTTAACAATATGTACTTTTACTTTTCCAATTTTTACATAATAAATAGATCATCATTCTTTTTTAGTGGACTCGCTACAGGAATTTATACCACAAATTCTCCAGAGGCGTGCCAATATTGCGCTGAGCACAGTCGGGCCAATATAATAGTCGTTGAAGATAACAAACAATTGCAGAAAATCTTGCAAATAAGACACAACTTGCCCCATTTAAAAGCAATTGTTAAATACAACGGCGTATCCACCGAAAAGGATGTTTTGAGCGTAAATTGACTGCTATATATTACTCGTCTAATATTTCTTTTTATTTAATATACACGACTTATTATTATTTATTGCTTCTCAGTGGGACGATTTATTGAACATAGGTAAGAAGGAATCAGAGGATAAATTATTATCCGTGTTAAAGACAATTGGGGCAAACGAATGTTGCGTTTTAGTGTACACGGTACGTTGAATTTGATTTAATGAATCATAATTCATTAAATCGCGACTGCCATAATATTTAATGTATATTTCCTTAATTTGCAATATCATCTTTACAGTCAGGAACGATCGGAAATCCAAAAGCTGTAATGTTAAGCCATGATAATATATTGTACGATTTACGGATGTTAGTAATGACATTACAAGTGAGAGAAAAGTCAGAAATTATAGTTAGCTATTTGCCATTATCTCACGTTGCAGCACAGGTGAGATTTTTCGAATAATGCATTTCATGTATCTGTATTTTAGAGATAAAAAATCGTATTTCCATTATTATAAATTCAGAGAAAATAAGGTTTAAAGTTTTAAATAAGGAAATGATATATATATATATATTTTTTTTTTAATATAAAACAAAAGTAGCGCCTTGGTTTATATTAAGTCCTAAAGTAACTTAACTGACATGTTTAATAGCACAACTGCCAATAACACGCTGTACCTGGTTTAAAAATTATATAGGCACTATAAAAATTTTCAATATGACTTTTTCTAAATATTGTATCTCAGGAATTAGTAATAATAGACTTGAGACGCTTTATCATCATACAATTTAAACTCCTGTTATATTGAAAAATGTATTAATTCCATTTTGACAAAAACTGGAGATACGATTCTTTACCTCTGAAGTACAAATATGTACAGATATGTACCTTAAATAAAAATATTTTAATGACATTACAATTAATGCCAATTTGCACGTATATAAATTGCATCTAAATATTTTTTACAATAATTGAGAAAATTAATTTATAATAGTTTTTATTAATTCTAGCTAATTGATATCATGGCAAACATTACGTTAGCGACCACAGTATACTTTGCGGATCCGGGTGCGTTAAAGGGTACATTAATGAATACATTACTTGTAGCGCAACCGACTATTTTCCTAGGGGTGCCCAGAGTGTGGGAAAAGATATACGAGAAGATGCAAGAGAAAGCGCGCAGTAACGGCGCAATAAAAACCTGGATTGCTAAATGGGCAAAAGCGCAAGGTCTTCATTATTACACGAATAAGATGAATGGCGTAGATTATAAACATTGGGGTTACGTCATTGCGAAATGGCTTGTTTTCGACAAAGTGAAGGCAGCATTGGGTTTGAATAGATGTCGAGTATTCGTTACCGCAGCAGCTCCCATAAATGTTGACATTAAACGATATTTCCTGAGCTTAGACATCCCTCTATTAGAGGCGTATGGAATGTCTGAGTGTAGCGGGGCTCATACAATAATCAGTCCTAAAGAATATAGGTAAATTATATCTTTATGGTTTTATTCTTTGTATTGAATTTACAGTAAAGATATTTACTTTTAAAATATGTTGTTTATAATAAATAAATGTTATTGTCACTTATTTGTTAGCATGGAAGGTGTAGGAAGACCTTTGACTGGAGTGTATACAAAATTAGACAATATAGATGATCATGGTGAGGGAGAAGTTTGTATGGGTGGACGACATGTATTTATGGGTTACTTAAATGAGCCGGAGAAAACCGCAGAAGCCAAAGATAAAAACGGCTGGTTACATAGCGGTGATCTCGGCAAATTCAATTCGAACGGGATTTTGTCTATAACTGGTAAACATTTATTTTATGCCTATATTAACAATCGTCATTATGTGACGATACTTGTAAAAAATAATATGTGTGTGTTATTTCAGCGAATATGATATATATATATATATATATATATATATATATATATATATATATATATATATGTATATATATATTTTACGTGTTCGCAGGTAGAATAAAAGAACTTATAATCACAAGTGGAGGGGAAAATGTAGCACCATACAATATAGAGCAGACGATATTAACGGAATTACCGTATTTAAGTAACGTCATGGTGATCGGAGATAAAAGGAAATATTTAACGGTCCTTGTCACGCTTAAGGTACATTGTGAAAGGACAAGAATACAGATGCAAATTTAAATTTCTAAATATCCAAGTTATATATTTTTTCAGAGTAATATGAATGAAGAGACTGGTGAGCCGTTAGATACGCTGAATTCCGAAGTGTTAAAATGGGCGAAGTCTCTTGGTAGCAGTGCCAAAACAGTTACAGAAGTCATAAGCTCTCGTGATTCAACCGTAAGTCAGATATATTAAAAAAATTATTTTAAATTGTGTAAATAGTAATTATTTTGCATTGTTTGGTCCGGATCTTTAAATACTACAAAATGCTATACATATGTCACAAAATGTTTTCTTGTTTTTTTAGATATACGAGGAAATCGAGGAGGCAATCAAGAGAGCAAATACGCAAGCTATAAGTAATGCTCAAAAAGTACAAAAATTCGAAATTCTTCCTCATGACTTTTCGATTCCCACCGGTGAATTAGGACCCACGTTAAAGCTCAAGAAGAACGTAGTTCAGAAGATGTATGCTGATTTGATAGATAAGATGTATGAATGAGACTACCGTGTATTGTTGTCATGATAAGGGGCATTGTTATAGAATTTTTATACCAGTTTTATATTTTTTAATGCACTGAAAAAAAAATCTAATTGGACGTCTAGTGGAAGATGAACGAACCAAATTCTTCCAATTAATGCAACCAGAATTCTTATTAATTCAACCAGATTCTGGTAGATTTAACCAGTACCTACTTTCTGGTGAAAAATGAACAAACATATTTTTTTTCAGTGTGTCCGCGGACATGCCAAACATCTAATATTTTATAAGCAAGATGTATTTGTAATATTCAGTTATGGGTAAAGTGTAGAAAATAAACTATACTCCGTCCAACGAGAGATCATGGTTCGTTCTGCGCATAAGCGAGCAAAGTGGGGTCCCTAGAGCGTGGCGTACCGTATACTTAAATAGATGTTCTGTGGGTGGAGACCTGCGAAACGGACGAGTTTTCGTCCGATCCAATCATCTCTCGTTGGACGGAGGATACATTGAATCTATAGATCCACACAGTATACATATAGATCCACAGTAAGAGTAAGAGTTTCTTACTGTGGATCTTGGGGATAAATCTTACTTATATACAATAGATATATTATATAGGTATTTTTGAAATGTATATGAGGGAATAACATTGTGTATCGGGGCACACAATGATCGCAACATACATATGTACAATAATTAAGTTAGTAATTCATACATTCTATTGTTATTGTCAATATACTTCAAATTTGTAATTATATTTAAATAAAATATCACATAGATTATATCTTTTTCTTAAATGTTACAAAGAACATATACTTAAAAAATTATAACGTCATTGAAAATCTGTATTTCATGATACACACACATGCGCGCAATATTCACAAGAAAAAGATATAATCTATGTAATATATATTTGATGTGTATATAATTACATAATAGAAATATATAAAATATGTTGATGAAAATTCAGCAGTATCTAAAAACATAATTATATTTTCTACCTACCAAGGTAAAATCCTTTTTGCACAATAAAAATATTTTTCCCAATTTGTATTAAACTTTTAAAATTTGATATCAATTAAAATAAAGAATGTTTAATAAATTTTTTAGTTAGACAACATCATTGTAACAAGAAATGATGTAATCTTTGTAATGGGAAGGTAAGAATAAATAAAAAAAAGAAAACAGAAAAGATTTTATAATTACAATATATTACTAAATGTAGTTTACAATAAGCAAAACTGTAGTTACGTTTAAAATTATGTTCATACTACAGATTTTTACAATAATTACGGGGCTTCTCATAAGAAAATAGTCTTACTAAAAGCGCATCACAGCAGCTCTGGAAATGCAGATCTGTATATCTTCTTATTCTCAATCTTATCATGCACAAGTGGATTATACTCAAATTATGTATCACCAAGATAAGTTTTCCTGTTATTAGATATTTATTATTATTCATTTACTTATCTCACATTCTCAATATAAATTTTTACATATGTGCACCTAAAATGTATATTTATTGCTGGCTAACAATACAACCTGAATACTACTGCAAGTTTTTTTATCTTTAATTCTTTACTGCAAATAGTGCAAATCAGAATAGAATTAATTTCCAAAATAAGAATATCTGAATGGCAGGCAATTAAGAAGAATGTGATGCTTAATTATTACTTTCATAAGTTATAAAACTTATGTAGCATTGTGGCACATACGTATAGAACACTATTTGTAACAATATTACTGATGCTGTTTTGAGAATGAATAGCTAAAAATTAATTGATTTCCTACAGGTACAGAAGAATTTTATGGTACTGTAAAATGTTTCGTGGAAGATACTCAAAATGTTTCAAACATAAAATTATATGTATAAGCCACCAATCAATCATGATCGTACCATGTTACTTCGACATCCAAACATAAAACTAATTAATAAAATATATTTTGAGAAGTAGTAGAATAAGCAGATAGATCTTATGATGTTGTCGATGTATTAAATTTTTGTTGGATAATAGATGTTTTTCGCTGTGGTACTGTTTCTGGTGTCGGTATAGCATCTCCCGTTGGCAGAACACCAGCTGGCTTTGGCTTAGCTGTAGACTTTTGTTTTGCCATTTGATAATCCCCAGAATCAAAATATTTTTGCTGAAAACATCGAAATTGTTAACTGTTTCGAGAAACTAAAAAATTTAAAAAAAAAAAAAAAATACACAGCTGTCTTTACAGAACTCTGTACAATCAAAAATTGACATTTACCCCTTTGGCTAGCCTTTTCTGCAGAAACGCGGAATGACCGCCGAATGGTCGACCAGCTGCATTTGGAAATTTTGCTTTCAACTTTGCTTCCTCCATTTTTTCTATGTCACTCGACGACAGCTATAACAAAATCTTCTGTGACGATCTGTTTATATACACATAGCACTGTGTCGGCATATATACAAACAATTTCATGCAAATAAAATTTTTATAAAATATTCTTTCTACTTATGAATTTTCAAAGTCTCTTCTATTAAAATTCACATAAATATATGTCACATATCTGTTCTATTGTCACACAAACATTTATGCTTAGAATTTATCGTAAGAGTAAGCTACAAATAGATGTAATCTTCAAATATTTGTGTACAGCAATGCAGTGCCAGATAGAATGCTATTTCAGCACAATTAACAAATTATAAATTAAACAATATCACAATTTTCCAATGACAAAACAAAATATTGTTGTTCTCTGTGATGATATCCCGATAATTCATCGAAAGGACCCTCGCCGTTCCTTAACGCGCTCGTTTTGTACGTAATTAATATAAATACATAATTAATTAATTAATTCTACAACTTGGATCATCGTCTCAATCGTCCGACTGTTAAATCTAGCGACTTGCCTCCGCAGTTGGGCTCTGCTCGTTCGTCTGATCGTCGCTCATCTTCGCAGGTTTTTCAAACGCCTCTCGTCGTAGCGACCGTTTGCCTCCCGACTGGTTATCCTCTGTATACTAATTTCGACACTGACGCATACAACATACATAAGCTAAGTGAACGGCGCAATAACCAGCAATAACGTGCAGCGTCTCTCAATCGTGCCCTTCGCCGCAGGCGAACCGTGGACTGGATAGACGGTAAACGCGTGCACCGGTGCTGGAGAGACCGACAATTGTCAACGAGAGAGTTGTTTTCATACGCGACATACGCGTACGGACGGCGAGAACCGAGAACAGCGACGGCGTCACATGCGGGGCCATATGTCCCTAATGTTCCCGGGTGACCTGGGGCCCTGGGGTGACCCGGGTGACCGTTTGCGTCCCCATGGAGAAAGAAATAGCGGAACGGAACGGTAACGGAAAAGCTATGGTGGGGGGTTAGCCAATGAGAGTAAAGGGTCGGTTTATAATAGCCGTAACCGTTGATTTAAGCCGTAATCTTTAAGAAATTGACCAATCACAGTCAATTATTCTTCTCACATTTGACTGTGATTGGTCAATTTCTTAAAGATTACGGCTTAAACAACGGTTACGGCTATTATAAACCAACCCTAATTCCGTCTAAATTCCGTTCCGCTATTTCGTGGCCGGGATCCCCATGGCAAAAATTTTCCGGAACGGAGCAGTAACAGAACACAATTCCACGCAATTCTACGCCATTGTCGCAAACCGGCAATAGTCGCATAACCTGTATGCAACGTGTATTTTGTTATAATCGCTGGTAATTGTGCTTTAAAGACACTGAGAACTGCTGAGAACGTATAATATTCTAAATCCACTGATATATATACATGGATTGCCGACCGCCTTTGTCGGCAGGACCTCCGTGAAGTTGGCCGGACAACTTCAACGTATCGAACTTTAAATAATTGGAATCGATTGGTGAAGTTAGCCGGACAATTTTTTTTTTCAACCAATTTAACTTTTTTATAGCTCATTCGACGCGGAATCGTTTGGTGGTCACGAATATCATCAGTAAAACGTTTGGTGGTCAACCGTTTTCCCAGAAAATAAAAAAAACCGTATGCGCATAATGCCGGACATATCACCTCTGTGCCATTAATCAGAAAAGTTGTATTTGTCACCCAAATTAACTTTGATAGGGCTCATTCGACGCGGAATTGGTGGTCACGAATATCGTTATTAAAACGTTTGATAGTCAACCGTTTTCCCAGAAAATAGGAAAAACCGTACTCTCACGCCATTGGTCGTACGACTCCGTGACGGTATAATAGCTCGGTAATTTGATGAATAAAGATTATTTATTAATCAAATTGACTTTTATACGGCTCGTTGGACGCGGAATCGTTTGGTGGTCACGAATATCGTCATTAAAACGTTTGGTGGTCAACCGTTTTCCCAGAAAATAGAAAAAACCGTACGCTCACGCCATTGGTCGTATGACTCTGTGCTATTAATTAGAAAAATTGTATTTGTCACGCAAATTGACTTTCATATGGCTCATTTGACGCGGAATCGTTTCGTGGTCACGAATATCGTCATTAAAACGTTTGGTGGTCAACCGTTTTCCCAGAAAATAGAAAAAACCGTACGCTCACGCCATTGGTCGTATGACTCTGTGCTATTAATTAGAAAAATTGTATTTGTCACGCAAATTGACTTTCATATGGCTCATTTGACGCGGAATCGTTTCGTGGTCACGAATATCGTCATTAAAACGTTTGGTGGTCAACCGTTTTCCCAGAAAATAGAAAAAACCGTACGCTCACGCCATTGGTCGTATGACTCTGTGCTATTAATTAGAAAAATTGTATTTGTCACGCAAATTGACTTTCATATGGCTCATTTGACGCGGAATCGTTTGGTGGTCACGAATATCGTCATTAAAACGTTTGGTGGTCAACCGTTTTCCCAGAATAAAATAGGAAAAACCGTACTCTCACGCCATTGGTCGTACGACTCCGTGACGGTAGCTCGGTAATTTGATGAATAAAGGTGCGATTTCATTGACGCTAGAAACCAGCGGCAGCGTCAAGAAAATGTAGTGGGGGAAGAAGTTCAGACCGTCTCAACTTTTTAGCGTACCGCAAAATTCAACGGAACTTCTTCCCCCACTACATTTTTCTGACGCTGCCGCTGGTTTCTAGCGTCAATGAAATCGCACCTTTAAGGGGATCCTAAAGCGAAGCCCGAACTTCCTCGACGTCGGTAATGTCAACTTTCAGCAAACGCCACCACGTAAGGTGGTGCCACTGGTGGTGACAACGCGAAACTCCGTACACGTACACACACCACTGAATTGCTCACACGGACGCACGTGGTAGAGAGACATATGCTATAGACGCGGCAACGCCACGCGGCGTTGCCGCTGGTTGCCGCGTCTATGGATTCTTTAGCAATGCGGCCTGAACCTGAAAATGCTTTCTGGCCGTCCGTAGCAGAAGGCAGTAACGTATCAAGCCTGATAAGCACCCGCTTTTTATAAATTACATATATTTTTATGCACACATGTGCGTATATATATATAATATGTATCTAATTATTATGTGTATGTTTATAATTGTCTGATGACAAATAATAACAGTAGCATAATTGAGAATGTGAATTAGTATACATAGTATGTATTGACGCGAGCACTTATTAGACCTGGCAATTTACTACATCTCTTGCACCTCTAATAATTTTTTTCTTGTAATGTAAATGAATGATGTAAAACTCTTTCAAAGGATCTATCCATTCTTGATGGGGTAAAATAATAACTTTTATAACAAATGCAATAAATATTAAATTTATAGTATTGATTTATATAACTAATTTTATTCTGTCTTTATATAGAAAAATATACCTCAGTCTTAGCATCAGAGTAGAGGGTAACGGCAGCTGATGAACAGTATATAGATAACAAACTGAATAAAATACATTATAATATTATACATTATAATACGCATTATATGTATGCCTTATATTGCAGAAAAAAAGAAAAAGAGAAAGAAGAAATAAAAAGAAAGAAACATAAGAGAAAGGATTATGGGAATAATACATGCGAACAATACAGTATTGATTTATAAACTTTTTATTCAATTTATATTGCTTATCTATACTTAAAAAAAATTTACTCAAACACGTACTGTGTTAGCGTTACAATTTATCTAAAGCTAAACGATTCCGATTTCCTCGCTTTCTGCAAAAGTTACAGTTTACATAAATAAAATATTGTGAAACACACACAATGTTAGCCATATAAATGGCGCTCTTTTAAAGTTTTCCGTCGGCGAACAGTCATAACGTTACAAGTCAATCTATTTTTCGGGAATGTATTTTGAATCGCAGAAAAATATCCGTATTCTATCTCCGATGTCCAAGGTGTGTATGTGTCTATAGGTATAAGATACAATGTGTGTCTGTGTGTCCGTTACTACGTTTACGCGAGCGTTACTTCTGTAGTAACTTACGATATATCACTCGTTTACGCGAAGGAATTATCATAAGTTACTACAGAAGTAACGCTCGCGTAAACGTAGTAATAGTGCACTGATGTATAACATACATCTTTATTTATTTTTACACTATTGATTGCCCGTCAAGCATAACAAAATATAATAACAAGGCACAAACGAAACATACGGATAAATGTATTTTTTTTTATATTCCATACACGTTAGATGTTAGTATAAAATATTGAAATTATGCATGATGAGTTTTCTTTATTTGTTATATTAATTTTTTTAAATTTACATAACAAATACAGAAAACTTATCATGCATAATACTTTAATACCCTTCAATATTTTAAATGTATAATATACTAACAATACAAATAAATTATCCAACATGTGGAGTATAAGAAAATACATTTATCCGTATGTCTCGTGCCCCTTGTTCTTATATTTTGTAATGCTTGATGGGCGATTGATAGTGTACAATTGAAGAAAGATGTTATATATCTGTGCACTGAGGCACTGACATGTCATTTATATACATTTCAATATATATTTGCATAAAAAAATACGAGTGGAACGATAGATGTACTTATAAGAAAAATGTATTTAATATCTTTTTTATTTATAAATTTTTGAAAAACTTATTACGTTCTGAATAACAGAAGTATATATATTATATATATTATATACATATTTTATATATATTATATATACTTATATAAATATTGTATGGAAATGCAGTACGAAGAAGCAACCGCGACGCGTGAGTTACAGCGAAAAGCAGGGAATGATATTCTGTCTCCCGCTGTCCGCTGGGTGACGTAAAAGTATTTACACACACAGAGACGATCGATATATCCATGTGACGGAACGCACACAGACCCACTCGGTCTATCCGTGTGCGATACGCGCTCAGCCCAAGGCGGCTTACAAGAAGACCCTACAACGGCTACAACGTGATACGAATCGGTTTTGACGAAACTTGATAGAGCGATTGGGCTTCATGTTAGGTGATACGGGGCAAACGGAAAAGACGCACTGCTCAAGCGTTTTTGAGTTTAGAGGTATTTTCAAAATTCGAGCGTGTTATAAGCCATTTCAATAGACTAAATTTTCAAAGAGCGCGTGGCTCAGCGGCAGCGTGCGAGACTCGTAGTCTCAGCGTTGCTGGTTCGAGTCTCGTTGAAGTACTTTTTTTTACAGTAAATGATAATATTTTACACCAAATAAATGTACATTGAAGATAATATGTTTCATTTTTTTATGACAATAACTACAGACTTGAATGTAATAAATCTATATGTGCGTATAGATGATTTATGTACACATATAGCCAATACTAATAAATGTAAAATTGTTATTTAGAATGTTTTAAAATAATGTATAAATGTAAAACATATTTTATTCTCAGAAGTAGATGGTATTGTAGTATGTATATACTGCAGAATATTTGTCATAAAAATAAGCAAAAGTGCAATAATTTTCACGACATTTTACGCATTTTATAAAAGCTGTGTTTTTACATGGTTACAATGGTTGTTTCAAGCGGAAAACATGTTTCGTCACTTATAAATACCTCCCTATCATTTGTAGTTATTGTCATTAAAAAAAATTAATAAAACATATTATCCTCAATGTACATACATTCATTTTGTGTAAAATAATATCATTGTTACTGTAAAAAAAAAATATCTCAACGAGACTAGAACTAGCAACGTTGGGACTACGAGTCTCGCACGCTCCCGCTGAGCCACGCGCTCTTTGAAAAACTAATCTATTGCAATGCTTATAAGACACGCTCGAATTTTGAAAATGCCTCAAAACTCCATAACGCTTGAATAGTGCATCTTATCAGTTTGCCCCGTATTATCTATAATATGAAGACCAATTGCTCTGCCAAGTTTCGTCAAAATCGAATCGTATCACGTAGGAGGATCTCCTTGTAAGCCGCCAGGCCAGGCTTGGGCTGAGCACGTATCGCACACGGATAGACCGAGCGGGTCTGTGTGCGTTCCGTCACACGGATAGGTCGATCGTCTCTGTGTGCGTAAAGGCTCCTAAGCCGCCAGGCCAGGCTTGGGCTGACAATTGCGTATCGCACACGGATAGACCGAGCGGGTCTGTGTGCGTTCCGTCACACGGATAAATCGATCGTCTCTGTGTGCGTAAACGCGTAAAGGCTCCTACACAGAAAACACCTAGCCCCGCGGCAAAAAACGACGCGAGCCAATTAGACGTTTTGAGTAATTACTCAGTAATTATAATATAATGTTTTCAATAGTTTTATATGATATTTCCTCTCAGTTTGACCATATCTACTAATACTGATCCGTTGTCAAGCGTTATTTGATACACCCTGTATAAAGAATGAGAGAGAACAATAATTTGATAGAGACATTGGTCATTATGTGAAAGTAATGCTAAACCACATCTCAAGCTATTGATGACACATTATTTGATAACATTCCAATAAATACCAAATAATAATAGTATTATGTCAATGTCACAATATGTCCCATTCTATATGTAATTTATGCTGCTATTACTTTGTATTCACTAATATTGTGATGTTATCAAATAATGTGTTATGAAGAACTTGAGATATGTGATTACATTCAGATAATGACCAACGTACAATTCTCATTTCTTATTTCTCATTTTACATTATTCTGTATTGTTTATAATGTTTCAATAAGATACATTTCTGTTGTACATTGTATATTGGTTGTTATCTGATAACACTGCTAAATAACATATCTTACTCCAGCTATTCATGAATCATTACTTGATAACATAAATTGTAACATTGTATAAATTAGAATAAAATAAGAAAAAGATGTTATTCTTATTATATTCTAATTTGTAAATAACCAATGTACAATGTACACCAGAAATGTATCTTATTGAAACATTATAAACAATACAGAATAATGTAAAATGCATAAGAAACGCTCGACATATAAGAAATGCTGCAGAATAATAATGAGATAGAGATTTGTACGTTGGTCATTATCAGAATGTAATCACATATCTCGAGTTCTTCATGACACATTATTTGATAACATCACAAGTCACGTAACATTGTCAGAAAATAAATTTTTTATTGCGGTGCATATTCTGCACAAGTCTCTATCTGTGTCAGACTACGTTTACGCGAGCGTTATTTCTGTAGTAACTTACGATAATTCTTTCGCGTAAACGGGATTTTGTAGTAACTTACGATAATTTACTTCGCGTAAACGAGTGAATTATCGTAAGTTACTACAGAAGTAACGCTCGCGTAAACGTAGTAAGGGGGATTTTTCGGGCGTCCTCGGGTGAGAACTGTTATATAGTGCCTTATACCTCCGGGTAATTGACACATCGAAGCGTAAACGTAGGAAGGGGGGGGGTTTTGGATTTTCCCTCGGGTGAGGGAGGATAGGTGCTTTTTGTCTAAAACAATCTAGCACAAACAATGTAAACCGTTCCTAGCAAGGATTAAGGCTCAAGTGCAAATGTAAGCACACTATATAATCTTGCCTGTTCCTTTAAGGAATTTAAAGACAAAATAAAACAAATTCCAGTTTTCATTCTTAATCATACTATATATATCAATCTCCGCAAGGTAACCCGCGGCTCTGAGATCCTCATCCAGTTTGATCCTCAAATCATCATACATGCGGCATTGAAGAACCACATGCATCAGGTCCTCGCGTTCATATCCACACTCACATCGTTGTGTATCCACATAATTCTTTCTGAAGAGCGATGATCCTAGATTATAGTGGTCCGCTCTAATCCTATTAATGAGAGTCACGAAGTATCTTTCTGCATTGATTTTACTGAACCATGGCTTGCGAGCTGACTCTTTGTAAAACTTCGAGAAGTACATTTTTCCCTTGGCGGCAGAATCCCGTTTAATGGAGGCCTGTGTGGCCAGCCATGTTTCCTCTCTTGCGATCGCCATAAGGTCGCCAATCGGGATTTCGATACTTTCGTCTGGAGGTTCCTGTGCTGCCTCTTTAGCCAATCCATCAGCAATCTCATTCCCTGCTATGCCAACATGAGCAGGGATCCATATAAGTACGATTTTCATATTATGCTCCCTTTCGAGTGAATAAATAAGTATTCTAGTTTCAACCTCATATTTGCTCTTGTGTGTCGAAATGAGATTATTCTGGATAGCACACAGGGCTGACTTACAGTCTGACATAATAATTACGTGTCTGTTTCTTGATTCTCGAGTAGCCTTTATTAGCTTCAGTGCCGCGTCTATCGCAAAAATCTCCGCCGTATATGACGAGCAGAGTCTAGGCAAGCTAATCTTATAAGCGATATCTTGTCCGTCTATTACGACACTCGCGCCCGTGGATGGCCAATCAGGGCCGTGTGACCCATCCGTGAATATAATCTCCGATTCCTTACTCATCTGGTATTTTTCAATAATGTCTTCTATCATCTTAGCATCTGAATATTTATTGTCTATTTTCCTCGTGAGCCCAAAGGAGAAATCAATCGTAGGTATAAACGTGTGAGCTTCAAATTTACCTCTAAAACTTTCATGTATTCCCGGTGGGCCAATGAGACCCTTGGCCTTATTACACTTTTCCCATACTCTCGACATCAGTGACATCACATATGTTGGTTGACGGTAACGCATCCAAAACTCACCGTCGTAGGCTCTCTGAATTCTACCACATACACCATCGAGGTTGTGTGCCATAGCTTTGTATAGATAGTTCCTAGCCAGCATCTCAGCGCGATCCGCCAGCAGTCTGACCTTTGCTTCTGCAACAATAACATTGTTCGGAGTGCTATTGCGATAGCCCAGAGCCGTCCTAATGCCCTTATACTGCGTCCTTTCAAGTTTGAGAACAGAATAAGCGTCTCTGGGATGGTATACAAAACTACCATAGTCTGTGACCGATTGTACCAAACTCTTATACAGCATTAGCGCAGTATTAACCTCCAAGCCTTTTGAGATTCTGCATAAATATCGAATGACCGCATTAGCTCTGTCCACCTTACCTCGTATTTCCTGAATCTGATGGGTGAATTTTAAGCCGTTATCTATCCAAATGCCTAGGAATTTTGCCTCTCGGCTGTTGAACACCTCACATCCCTGAATAACAATGCTCTGATTTCTATCATAGTACCCGCTTTTATTAAATTCCACAAGAACGGTTTTCTGCGGTTCCAAGTCAAGTCCTATGCCTCGTAATCTTTCCGCGACCAGGTTCACCGCCCTTTGAAGAAGCTCCCGGTTACGTTGTCTGTTAGGTCCGCTTATGTAAAGGCCAATATCGTCAGCAAACTCACACTTCTGCACACCCTCAGGAAGGTCAACGCACACCTTCCCCGTGTACAGCGAATACAAAACAGGACTGAGAACGGCGCCCTGCGGGAGTCCCTTATAAACAAGACGTTCTATGGAATCTTGTGAATTTACTATAAAACGTACAAGTCTCCGGTATAGCCATCCACTCACGAATTTGACTATGCCCGTAGGACAGTTAAGCGCGTCTAGTGTCCCAATCATTGTGCGATACTCGACATTATCGTAAGCCGACGATACATCGAGGAACGCAGCCAGTGTGTACTCACCTGAACACAGCGAGGCACGAGTATCTGATACGATCTTAACGAGATTATCAGCGCACGACTTCCCCCTGCGAAAGCCATTCTGGGTTAAGCTAAATTTGTTCGTATTCTCCGCCCACCATATAAGGCGCTCGTTTATCATGCGCTCACATAGTTTACCAACACAGGATGATAAAGATATCGGGCGTACCTTCTCTTTGCCGGGCTTATCGATGAAAATTACCTGATAATTCAGCCATTCTTCAGGGAGCGAATTTGACTGCCATATACAATTAAACAACTCCAGTAGACAAACGAGGGCCGATTCCGGTAGTTCCTTTATCATTTTATATTCAATACCGTCCAAGCCCGGAGCTGAATTTTTCTTTATCATAGAAATTGATCTATCCAATTCTGATCTCTGGAAAGCAGAGTTCAATGTGGAGTCGTCCTCACGGTCGTTCATCAGCGGAAGGGGATCTGACCCAACGAAAGGCGGAGCTAGTTTATCAATAGTCCTCTTGATTTCTTCTTCTCTGTTCTTGTTATTCCAACTATTCCATCGTACATTGCTCTTAGCATTTTTTAAAATTCTGATAGTGTTCCAAACGTAAGTCAAACTAGTGAAGCGATTGATTCCCGCGCAGAATTCGTCGAAGCATGCCCTTTTTTTGGTAGCAACCGTTTTTCTAACCACAGCACAGGAGTGTTTATACTTCTCCCATGTGTTGATAGATTTATGTCGTTTGAACTCCGCAAAAGCTTTTTTTCTATCCTGGATGACCCTGTCACACTCCGCGTCCCACCATCTGTGTTGTACTTTTCGTTTTGCCACACCAGCGTGAGATGGATCCTGTCTCTTTCGTCTTCCAGATGCGTAGTCAATCGATGTTCTGAGGATGTCGATGAATTGCTTGTAATATGTTTCAACATTTTCGGTAAAAGAATCAATATACGGTAGTAATTCCTTCTTAATCGCATCGTCCACTAGATTGTAATAAGAACGCCAGTCTGTCCTTTTTGATGTGATCCTGTTAGTGATCTTTCTATAAGGTTGCGTGTTATTGTCAACAGTAAATACAATAGGATAGTGGTCGCTGTCCCAGGTATCGTCCAATTGCTCATATTCAATCCTACCCATAATATCAGCCGACCCAAAGGCCAAATCGATATTCGAGTCTCTCTGACCCTGGAGTCCAATCCTCGACTTGGTATCTGTATTGATACATAGTAGGCTTCTATCCAACATCGTATCGTGAAGAACTTCGCCACTTGATGTGGTATCCTCGCAATTCCAGGCAGAGTTGTGGGCGTTAAAGTCGCCCAATAAAATTGCGTTCGAGATATCAGGTACTTGGTCAGCTATCGCTCCGATATCCCTTTCAACGATATTTCCTCGTGGATGCCTATATAGCGCTATGATATTATAATTATGTTCCAAATTTCTGGTCACAATGCCCACAAAATCGTAGCCAAAAGGAGCTTCATCCGAGGACGGCAAGATGTCGAATTCAATGCCCTTCCGTACAGAAATCGAAGTACCACCGCTGTTCAGTAAATTCTTACTTTGAACAGTCCTATAGCCTGGAAAATATATTCGATTATCAGGTGAACGTCGAGTTTCAGTCAATACAACAAAGTCATAGTCCATTACTCGTTTAGATAATTCATTTGCGCTAGTACCAAATCCGCGACAGTTCCAAAGTAATAGTTTCACGGCAAAGGCAAAGAGGGAGGGTTAACCCTCCCCTCGATAACAGACTCACATTGTTTACCCGATTCACAAACCTCCATGTCCTCATTCATTTCCAGAGAGGATGTATCCTTTTCATTTGAGTTCTCCGACGCCCATTCTCTTATTTTTCTCCTCCAAACCTGCCGAACCTGCGGCATCATGGTTGACATAATCTCGTTCAAACCTCTAAGTAGATCTTGGGGATCCTGAGGCACCTGTGATGAACATTCATATGGCCATGATACAAAGACAAGGGTATGCTCACTTGGTGGTAACCCATTGCGCAGAAATACGGAATAGTGGGGATGTCACCATACGTACGTCATACTCGACTGTTTCCGGAACGGTTCGAGCAGGTTCGGCTCGAAATATGGCTGCTGTTTATCGCTGTCAGCAGTCCACTGCAGTCTACAGCTGTATTTATTAAAATAAATTGTGCGGTTAAAGTTTACAGCTGTATTTATTAAAATGAGTTGTGCGGTAAAAGGGTGTAAAAACTATTATCGTAAAACAAAAAATTTGGGGAAAAAAGTGCAATATTTTTCATTCCCAAAAGAAAATGATATGGCACGAAAGTGGCTCGAAGTGTGTAAAACACAAGATACCAAAGGTAAAGTACCGTAAAAATAATTTTTGACATTACTGTAATAAATGATACAAACAATTCATTACATTGTTTTCTTTCGGCTTTATTTGTGCATGTAATACACTCTCCTTTGTTCCGTATTGCATAATTTGGACTGCCAAGTTTACCAAAACGTCACACTAACGACTCGGCTGTAACAGTGTCCTGACACTGGAATATATAATGCAATATGTTGTAAATGAAATGTTCATTTCGTGGAACATTCGGGATTTTATCGTTATCTAGACATTGACGTCACGTTTCAGCGACGTAATGGCTTAAATATTATTACAGCATGAAATATATTGTATTACCTAATATTGTTGATAATAATAATTCTTACGTTTCTATGCCAATCATACATAACCTTCATTAATACAATTAAATTAATTAAAGCGATCGCATACGAGCAGAAATCATCGTGTGCCGTGGATTTGAATGTTTGTGAAAATGCTATTTGCATTTAACTTAAATACTATTTATGTACTTACCTTAAATTAAGTTTAAAATAATCAAATTAATTTTTAAGGTTACTTTATTATAATTAATAATTGATAAAAATATATCTATATATATATGTATATTGCAAAATCTATTTCTCTCTTTGAATAAAATGTGTAATAAATTGCAGCTAATTGTTTATTATATTTACGTCTTAATTATGTCATAAATCCATCGAAAAGACGTCATAAATGACGTCATAAAATAACGTCATAAAATGACGTCAAAATAACGTATCCGCGATGACGTCAATTGTCTGTGACATTAGACCGTCATTTTAACGTCATTATGCCGTCAGTTAGTGACGTCAGGAATGGTCAGTAAAGGACCAAAATTTGACGTCAAAATGACTTGTTTTTGCTACCTGGGTACATTTGCTGCTGATGAGATTAATAGGCCATGCTTTCAAATCACTTAAACCTTTGAGAACGTATATGTCAAGTAATGACGAATCACATGGATATAGATAGAAAGGTAAATATTCAATAAAGTGTTTTCCAATAAGAAATATATCGCCTTTCTTTGTTTTTATAATATTATGTATTTCTATTATTTTTGTATCACCTTTCAGCCTACAATAACTATTTGACTTGCTATATTGATTAATAGAAAATAATAAATTTCTAAAAGTAATCTTTTTATACTGTTTATACACCTCACAGGAATTAATAAAATAATTTAATAAAGGACCATTTTTATGTTTCATATCAACGAAATATTCAGTCGTGTCAGGATTTTTGAAATTATGATTATTTAATTGTAAAAAAGAATTATTTTCTTGCAGTCGACGATGTATTTGTTGCAACGGATTAACAGGAGACTTTATTAATTTTTTTAAACGGCCGAGGTAACTTTCAAAAGGAAATGCTGAATATTCATCTAAAGGACCATAAATTTCCACATCGTCACATATATGAGATAAAAGATGAATATTATAAACAACAAATTCTGGACCGTACAATTCATTTCTACAATGGTTAATAAAAGTCAGCAAACAGTTTCGTACAAATGAAATTCCAAAATTATTTATATGTTTCTGTGATATTAATATAGAAATTGCAACATGCAATAGTAAAAAATTCTCATAAATAGATCTGTGTAAAACATTTTTCAAAACTAACGGACCAATATAAATCAGAAAAGTTCTAAACTCTGTTGCTTTCCAATATGATAGTTCATCTAACGATCGAGGTTTTCTACTAAATTCTGATGGAATAAATTGCTGTAAATCAATAAGACGTTGTGAAATAATTTGCACTTTATTGTTAGGTAGTCTAACTTTTAATGAACCCCCAATCCATGTACGTAATAAAGTTCGCATTGCTCCTAGACAAATATTATGCATGTAATCCGTGGGAAAACATTTAATTAAATCTATGGGTAAATCTAAAAGAGGAGATGGTCCATGGTGATGACTGTCATCTAATTGTTTCCTAAAAGATTCATCTGTGCGCTTTTGAGCTGTTTCGCTCATAAAAACAACTTTGTTTTTGTAATATTCCCCAGGTTCATTACATTTATCGCATGACGAGTAACCCGTATGTGTTTTTGTGCATTTTAAGTAGGCACGAGCAGGCGCATCGCACACAAAACTATGAACTTCAATCATAAAAAAATTTCCGTTGAAATACAATCCATTTTTTAATAATTCATTTAATTCCTCTATAAAATTTGCCAGAAACATATTTAAAGGTTTCGGCTTTGACGTTCCACAGAAAATTGAAATAACAAATGGAATACTATCAAAATTTTTAATAAGTCCCAGAATAGGCCATAGTTGTAATTTATTACTTTTAAATAATGGAATACCATCTACATTAAAACAGATCTTTAACGCCTCACCAGGTTTCAAATATTTTTTAGTGTTTTCTTGGGATAATATTATTTTCAAAGCAGCGCTCAAGCCTAAATAACACAATTCTCCAGTTTCTAACTTGTTAATTTCTGTAGAAGTAGCAGTTTGCAATAATGTACGAGGATGTAAAGGTAATTCGGGATGATAAGGTGAAAGTATACGCAAGAGATCTGATAAAGAAATATGCGATATATGTCTTTCAATGGCCCACTTAGCTAACTTATCTTTAAGACTTTCATTATCTATTATACTACTTTCATTATCTGAGCTTTCATCATTGCTTACATTAGTGTATGAAGAACTGTTTGAGGGTTCGCTACAATTAGATACAGCATCAACAGCATCAACAATAAAATTATTGTCATATTGTAAGTCTGAACAGGTGATAGCGTTTTCAAAATTCTTTTCAATATTACTTGTTTCATTATTGACTCTAATTACATTAGTATTAGGCGATATAACATTATGTATTACGTTTGACGTATCAGTTAAATTATTAATATCAAGCGTTCTGTTTGAAATAGCAGCAAATTGATTGTTTACAGCTTCCAACACTCTTCGATATTGTTGGCGTCGTCCAACAAATTCTTTACGTTGACGTTTCTTTTTCAACATTTTTAAAAAATGTAGTAAATGAATAAGAAATAAACCTAACTTATAATAACTAATTACCAAATCGGGAAACTTATTCGACCTATCTTATCTTACTTATCTTATCTTATCTTACTTATTCGAATATCTTACATTAGTGGAGTTGCGCCAACGAAGCCTTTTAAAGATTCCAACCAAGTCTTGATGTTTGTAGGAACAGTATACTGAGTGGGTGACAATGGTATAACGGTTTGATGTAAGGAATACACAACCTCTGACGTTTTAGTAGAAGTGCTGGATGTAGAAATAAAAGGATCCGAGTGCGTGACTGGTTGCGATGAACAGAGTCTAATATAACAGATTTAAAGAAAATATTGAAAATATAACCACAAATACATGATGCTTAAGGCCAGTTTTACCAACGTCGGTTAACTGTAACCTTCGGTTAAATTCTTGTCATCTCTTTCTAAGAGGGTAGTTAGAAAGAGATAAAGAGTGAGTTTAATCATAGGTTATAGTTAACCGACGTTGGTGAAACTGGTCCTTAATGGATAAAAATTTTGCTTTATTTTTACCTTCTTCGATATTACTTTACGTAAATTGTGGCATTACAAATTTATTTAATATAATACATAAGCTAACAAAACAATACTTAAACCAAATAAGTAATTTTTACTTCGCTAGAGAATAATAAACAATTAAGAATTTTAACTTGGACTATATATACTGGCAATGATTATAATCGTGGCAACGATTATAATCGTCGCGACAGATCGTCACCGCGTTTCGAACAAGGATTTTGGTCGTTCTAAATTGATGTAATTTTAGATGCTTAGATATAAGTATCTTAATTAAATATTACATTCATTGCGAAAAATATTACCTCAGCCAGGGTGATTTAATTAAAATGCTTATACATATATATATATATATATATATATATATATATATATATAAGCATCCTAAAATTGCATCAATTTAGAACGACCAGAATCCTTGGTCGAAACGCGGTTACGATCTGTCCAGGACGATTATAATCGTTGCCACGATTATAATCATTGCCAGAAAATAATACTTAAGTTAGCTTACGTGTTATCGAATAAATCTGTAATGCCATAATTTAGAAAAAAGTAAAAATAAAACAAAATTTTTGTTCATTAAGCAAAAGTTTTTTGTACTCTAATAAAAAAAATAAGCAAAAGTAGGTAAACTTAAAGTCAATTGTGAATACAACGAATTGTTGAAAATTATTCTTACGTGTTTTGGAAATTTTTGGTGGTGGATGGAAAATATCATCTTCGTTACTTTCTGATTCGCTGCTTGTACGTTCATATTTTGAATTTCGTTTACGCTGTCTTTTCTTTATTTGATTTATATCTTCTAATGCAGATGATTGTACATCTGAAAATTCTTCACATTTTTTCAATTTTTTATTTGCTTTATCCAAATCATCTATAATTGAAAAAGACAAGATTGTTAAAAACAAACTAAATAAACATAATCTAATTTTATGCATCAAAATTCACTAACTATAAACAGTAATAAAAATTGTAATTATAGTACAAAAGTGACAATAAAAAATTATAATAGTAATTTATAGATATATTAGTATGTACATACCATAGGAAAAAAATATTCGTTGGACGTAACATAATTTCCATGCATCCTCTTTTGGTTCTTCTCCAACAGAAAGTGCCTTTTTAAATCGTGCACTAGTTTTGTACGGTGGCCACCAAATCTTTCTTTCAAGGTGTAAGCCATGTGTGATAAACTAAAGCGATATCTCCTGATTCTTGTTCGGCAAGGTCGCTAGCGAATTCGACACCAACAAAGGCCATTTATTTCATACTGATAGAAATGGATTACCAAACAATATATTAATTAAATATTAAATATAAATTAATTTCACTAATATAGATATATTATAAATACGAAATAAAATAAATACTTACAGTTACAACGCAATCAATGTACTTTATAATATAATAATTGTTTTCGCGTATATTTCTCTTGTCACAGACGTAATCATCACGTTGTTGAATTATTAATTGCATGCGCTGACTCTGTAATTTTATGCATCAAAATTTACTGACTATAAACAGTAATAAGATTAGAATTATACTAGTATGTACATACCATATAAAAAAAATATTTGTTGGACGTAACATAATTTAATTCCATGTATCGCCTCTTTTAGTTCTTCTCCCCGGCGGCACTCCGCGGTCCATTGCGCGCAGGGTGAGATTGTAACCTTGTAGCGCGGTCTCGCGATCAAGCAGATGCAGTACCTCGATATTGTACTCGCCGGAGCGCGGTCCGCCGGCCGGACACACCCTGAAGTGGCTGGCCGGATCACCGCCCACGATGTCGAGGCCCGCGATTTGGCCGTACGCCGTCGTCACGGTCGATCACCCGCACGATCGCGTAGATGACGGCGTTCGAATTCTCGACGATGTCGGGAAGCTGGTGCACGTAGATTTCGGGCGCGTACAAGTTCACCTGCCGTACCCTGATCGTGACCCTAGCGGTGATCGCGCGGCTGGTTGGCTGGTACCCACGTTGCGGAATAGAGCGCCGCGATCCTTCGCTCGGACTACCAGCTCGTGTATGGCGCGTTCCGCGTACTTGAGCGGTCTTGAGCGTTATACCGAGATCGGCGTCCTCGGCAGAAAGTGCCTTCTTAAATCGTGCACGTTAGTTTTGTACAGTGGTCACCAAACTTATTTCTTTCGAAGTATAAGCCATGTGCGATGAACTAAAGCGAGAAAGAAAATGCAACTTAACCAATAAGCCGCTAACGAATTTGGCGTAAACAGAACAGAACAGAACAGAAGTCGAAGATCGACGGCCGGGGTCGTTACAGTATAAATGAAAAACGTCACACGCAAACACTGGTACCGTCGAAAAGAAGGTGGAGGGAATACTCACACAAAGAGAAGCCACGTCGCTTACGTCCATGTGTGCTCAGCCACAGACTCAGCGCCTGCGATTTCGAGCTTCGAGCCCGCACGCGCCGCGCACGCCAGCGAA